>CAIGQZ010032389.1:771379-793863 GCA_903798205.1 Danio tinwini
ATCCATCCATCCATCCATCCATCCATCCATCCATCCATCCATCCATCCATCCATCCATCCATCCATCCATCCATCCATCCATCTATCCATTAAGAAATGTATAAAAAACAAAGTTACGAACACAAAACTTCTAACTTCAATTTATTACATTAAAATACTTATGCTTTAAAATTCTTTTACAATCAGACAACAGTTTCACACGTTTACATGGTATATCATATCTGTGAAGATAGCTAGCTAACAATATTTAATGCTTAAAATTTGATGAAATTAAATGAAAAGTTGCTGTTAATTTACTTATCCACAAACACAACTAAAGCCACTGTCCTTGGCCATTCATACAAGTCAAATTTCAAAATAACAATACATTTTAAATGAATTATTATGGACCACAGTTTGAGCTAAATAAAGTTATATATATATATATATATATATTTTTTTTTTTTTTTTTTATATAATCGTAAAAGTCACTTACATCTTGATGTGATCTAACCAAGAGTAAATGAACAGCAAATTTCCATTTTGGGGTAAACTATCTCTTTACAGTTTTTCTCAGTGGCTTTGGTGCATTTCTCACAACACTATTTACATTTGCACAACAGTTAATGCATTTCTCTAAACAATTAGTCATTTGTGCACATCATAGTAGCAGTTTCTCATTCCTTCCAACAAATTGTGAATGTTTTAGGACATGCATCAAGTGTTTCATACAACTCTCTGCTGCTTGTAACATTATCGTTTGCTTATGTCATGTTAGTCAAAATTAACTAAACTTGTGGATGTTGAATAGTCAATCTATATAACAGTCCTGCATTACTTGAGTCATTACATACAAAAATGTTGAACTAGTTGTCAAAATCTGTCAATATAATTTTATTTAAAAATTTTTAATCTTTTTTTCCTGAAGATGTCTTCTAAATTGAACAATTTCATGAATGATTTACAGACCTGTGTATGTTGTAGGTTCAGTTCCAATATGTACTGCAATATTGTTTACAGTTGTGCACAGCTCTACCCAAAGAATGTTTATGTTTGTTGTAAATAAGGGTGTATTTATTCTTTTGCACAATGCTGTGAATAAATTAGAATTGTAAAGAGCATATGCAGTAAACATGTGAAACATACATATTCAGTGTTTTGTACTCAGATACCTCACTAAATGCAGTATGTCTAACTTTACTGTAATTTTCAAATGCCTGTGCAAATAGTATATAGTGCTGTCTTGAGCATTTTCAGGACTTGTCACCACAATCTGACTTTTTTGCATTGGAAAAAATGTACAGAGTAAAGTGTCATAATGAAAACATGACAAAGCCATTTGACTATCTTGTTCATAAACAATGGTTGCAGGACTTTTCATTTTGATGACACTGACACTTTCATTGACATGAATACTTCCTTTTGAGGAATGAGCTCTCCATTTTGAGCAAGTGACCCACTTTTGCAGGTTATCCACTAGGTTTTGCAGTTTGTACTAATTGTTTTGAGAAATGCATTAATTGTTGTGCAAATGTAAATAGTGTTGTAAGAAATGCACCAAAGCCACTGAGAAAAACTGTAAATGTTTTATCTAGCCAATGACATGGCATTACAGTTTTTCTCTACTGCTTTGGCACATTTTTCAAAACAGACTTAACATTCTCTAAACTGTGAGTGCACATCTCAAAACGGTTTGCTGAAACTTCAGAACTTTATTGCATGTCTGCAAAATATAGTTACTCCCCCAAAACATTTAGTCCATGCTTTAAGTGGTTTATTTATAAACTAATTTCGAGAGGATCACATGCTTATGATTGCTAGCGGCTGGACCCACATTATCCAATTCACTACGCACCAATCAGATGATCCCTAAGCTACTATAAATACCCCGGGTTTCATATCACTGCTATCTTTGCTTTTGAAGAATCCCCCCATCCACCCCTACTCCTCCTCTTTCCTACATGGGTGACACGGTGGCCCAGCACTTAGCGCTGTTGCCTCACAGCAAGAATGTCAATGGTTCTAGGCTTTACCAACCAGCGGGCATTTCTGTGCGGAGTTTGCACGTTCTCCCCATGCTCACGTGGGTTTCCCCCGGGTACTCCGGTTTCCTCCCACCGATTAAAAACATGCAACCTAAGTTATTGATTAACCAACACTATAGACTTGCTCCCTATCTAGTACCTATCTCGTTAAAGAGAACTACTATCTGCTCTTCAATCACTATGATGTGGGAGTTCTCGAGATCTACCTGAGCTCGATCTCCCCTCTCGCCTTGCAATGGGAGGGAGCCCCGGGCTCGAGGACCTCATGAGCTCAGGGCTCTCTCCCGGGACAGTATGCCAAACAAGCTTTATAATCAATCATCAGCTAAGTGTGAACTCTTGAAAACCTAGTTATTGTGTCAGTGATTTGGCCAAGGCCACCAAAACAAAAAGTGTATTTGTCATTGTGTGAGACGCACTGCTCAAAATGATTAGTTGTTTTTTCACCATGACAGTCAACCATGAAAATTAAGGTTTAAAACATCTGATATTTGTTGAGAAGAGTCAATAGTAAATAGAAAAAATTTAATAAATGAACATTTGTATTCATACAGAGCATTTATTTGTGTATAAATGTATTACATGCAAAGTGCAATCTTGCTAGTCCAATTGCTGTATTGTATATTTCATGTTTTTGTATGGTACCACAAATACACACAACAAACTACAAAATATCATCCATGAGAAAAATTATTCTTGGTGGACATCCTGTCACTCTTGTTGGCCTTGCCAGAGATTATACTTCTTCAGATTGCTCTTCCACAAGCATGTTACTGCAGTTCAGGATTGTGAATTGTGAATGTAGTTTTTGTGATGTTGGCAATCTCTCTCTGTCTCTCTGCACTATATATACAGTGCATCTATAAAGTATTCATAGCCCTTCACTCATTTTTTAATGTTACAGCCTTATTCCAAAATGGATTAAATTTATTTTTTAATGTGAAAAAAGATTTCTTGAAATTGTTGCAAATTTATTAAAAATAAAAACCTGAAAAATCACATGTACATATGTATTCACACCCTTTGCTCAATACTTTGTTGATGCACCGTTGGCAGCAATTACAGGCTCAAGTCTTTTTAAAAATGATGCCACAAGCTTGGCACACCTGTCTTTGGGAATTTTAGCCCATTCCTCTATGCAGTACCTCTCAAGCTCTATCAGGTTGTATGGTAAGCGACAGTGTACAGCCATTTTTAGATCTCTCCAAAGATTTTCAATAGGATTTAGGTCTGGGCTCTGGCTGGGCCACTCAAGCACATTTGCTGAGTTGTTGTGAAGTAATTCCAATAATATTTTGGCGGTGTGCTTTGGGTCATTGTCCTGCTGGAAGATGAACTTTCTATATATATATATATATATAGTTTGGTAGCATATATGATAAATTTGACAGTTTAAATGAGAATCGACTCATCAGTTTTGATCAACAAGCCATATGCAAATATTTTTGTCCAAACTACAGTCTGTTACTGTTTGCACACACGTGCCAAAGCATTTGCAATTTGCTTAAATCAATGAGAAATGCCACTCGGAAGTGAACAGTTGTTCAGAGATCTAAACGTATTGTTTTGAAAAATAAAAATGTCAATGAAGAATTGAGCCAAAGCAATTAAGAAAAACTGTAAAAAGTAAGTAATCTGCTAATTAATTCTGATGCCATGAAACACTTTATCAAACACTTTACTGTATAAGAGCCAAAGGCAAATGATAAGATGTACTATATATACTCACAGTGTGTTGTAATACTATAAAAAAAGCAACAACATTACCAAATATTAGTCTAACAATGACATACAGGGAGAAAAATTGTACACTGACACCACAAAAAGACCATTGAAAAATAATAAGTTGTTATTTTCTAGGTTGATATGGCCGGGAACTACAATCTAATTCTGGCGTAATAATCAAGGAACTTTGCTGCAGTACCATGGCTGAAGCAGGCACAATAATATTACACAGCACCTGAAAATAGTCCCCATCACCAAGCCCTACACTTGCAGCACCAGTTAGAATCTGCATAGCATCAAAAATAGTAAAACTCTACTCTTTAGCGTTCTTGTAAATGTGTGATATCAACAAACACTGCTTAAAAATCGTTTTTGTGATAGTATTCTCAACGAAAATGACTTGGAACTGGAGTTTTCCCAATGTGTCACATCTTAACAAGCAGACAGTTTTCCAGTGTCTGTTTGGAGTATTTGTTCTCCTGATGTGAAAAAGAGGTATTACATTGCAGTCACTCTGGGGTTGTTGGGGTCAAATGTCATGATCTCCATGTGGATAAGACCTGAGAGACATGTCAAGACAGATAAATCAAACTAGCAGAAGAATTTACACATGTTTCTGAACAGATTTAACAGGATGCCAGAGTACGAAGCCTAATATTTGTACAATTAAAGGCAAAATTATCATCCCTTCATGTGAAATTTGTGTTCTTACTTGCTCTTTAACAGAGAGAGGATTATTCATTCATTCATTCATTCATTTTCCTTCAGCTTAGTCCCTTATTTATCAGGGGGTCACCACAGCGGAATGAACCACCAACTATTCCAGCATATGTTTTACGTAGTGGATGCCCTTCCAGCCGTAACCCAATACTAGGAAACAGAGGGACCATTATTTCAACACTAATTTCTAATAACCCCTTACTGACAAAGGTCCAAAATTTGTCCCATGCATGAGCTTATTTGTCCTACTTTGACTGCTATGCCATGTTTATTTAAGATAACTCATCGAAAAAGGCTTTAAGACCAAGCGGAATCCTCTATTGGCTGTCACTTCGGTGTGACTTCAGCTAATCAGTTTTGGTCAATGCAAACAAATAGATGGCAATCTTTTAAAAACCTTTTATCCAAAAAGATCTAAACCGTGTTTCCTACAAAAATACAAAGCAGGTTATGTTTCACAGCTGTCTTTTTTTTTTTTTTTCGCTCGATATTTTGAGCACTGCTCTGTTTAAGCCCTCGCATAGCTGTAAGAGCGAGCACAATCCAGTCATATTTCCATCTGTTTCAAGCTACGAATATTTGAAATTACATAACAACAGAACAAAATCGAGATGTGATCACAAACTGAGCACTTGAGATCAATTAATAAACTTCACCCGCAGCTGTATTTCAGTAATTTATAACCCTCATGTCCATGTCAGAGCTACAATTCACTGATGTTTTCGTCGGTCTTTTGGAGATTTAGTCATTGGTGATGAGGTTATAGCAGGTTAGTGTCTGCTTTTATTTTTGGTGTTGGATTAATATTTGCTGGTAGGGAAAATCTGTTTGTTCACTTCTGCTATTTATACTTTGATTTGCATTACAATTTATTTATTTTTTCCACTTAACTGCAAATTAGAATAAAAGCGGTATAAAAAGCACACAATCATACTGACAGTTATAGGTACTGTACAGTTTTGTGGGTCAATGATGCTAATATTTGGCACAAATCCATCAATTTCCACTTTCTGGCCTTTTCTTTCTATGAATGAATTATGTAGATCACTGTCCATGCCTGTTTGCACAACAATTAATCAGGCTTTTTTGGCTAAAAAAAGAGAAATTACGGTTTAATTTGGTATTATTTGATTATTTTTAAATTTCACCTCTCCTGCTGTGCATAAACTAAGCTGTTGAATGGTCAGTGTATGATGCGGCTAAGCTAACCTAGCTTCAACTTTGATTCAATTATTTTCTAATCTTAATATTTTCAACAGTGTTGGGGAGTAACTAGCTACATGTAACGGCATTATGTAATTTATTTACACAATAAATGTAACTGTAAATCGTTACAGTTTCTGAGAAAATTTTTTTTCCACCAGCCCGTCCAATCTTTTCGGATAACCGGGTATCAGATTTGCACAATCCATATGCACAACGATTTGGCTTGTTTCCCCTCGCTCGAAAGCTTGACAGACCTCCTGCGCGTAGCTACGGTTGCTAAGCCACGATTGGTGTGTGGCGGTTTTCGGGTGTGGCTTAGCGAAGGGTCAATTAACCCAATTTGCTTACTTAACCTACGTATATCACTTAACCAGCTGCACTTTAAGCAGGCCCATAGCCAGCCTGGTGAAAAGGGTTATATTATAGTTTTTCTCAAAATATTATATACTATAATTTGTTTCTGTGTAGTACAGCATATTATTTGCAGTAAATATTTTAACTGAATATGCCTCATATGTTTCATTGACAGTTTTATTGATCACTAAGATATGATTGACTTGGGTTTAAGTTGCTTCGATTTCAAAATGAAAATTGCAAAAATAGCTTTTTTAGATTTTGTAACAACAGAAACATATTTTTTTGTTATAAGGTCTGGTTTTGTGGTGGCTGTACTTTAAAACTAAATTAATATAATCTTAATTTAATTAATGAAAGATTTTGAAATTCTAACAGTAAACAGAGCTACTGTAAGGTCACACCTGCTTGGTATACATGCTTGAAAATGATTTAGTTAAAAATATCCATTAGAAACTTAAAAGTAATTAAAAAGTAATCAGATGTAATCAGTTACTTTACTTTTATAAAGTAATTAAAAAAGTACACTATTTATTACGTTTTAAGTAGGGTAATTTGTAATCTGTAATCTATTACATTTCCAGAGTAACCTCCCCAACACTGGTCGTGAATATACACCTGCAATGCATACTGCAGTCCTTTTTTGTCTGGCTTTCTCGCATATCTCACCTGTTGGCCAAAAATGACTAATTATAGACCATTTTGAGGGATGTACACAAAAACAGTGGTCCCAATGTATTTCCTGTTTTCCATTTCTGATTTCTATAGCTTCAGAGAATCCAAAAAGAGCCACATATTGATAAATAATGTTATGATAGCTGGTTTAACATTACTTTATGATTGAATTGCCTCTTGTTAGTTATGAAATAGTTTGATAACAAGCAGGAAATGTTCATGGGCCAATGACGTGACCACATTGAAATGGTCTATATCCCTGGGAATGTCTGACACCTGTAATATCTGATACATATTGTAATAGACGTGCCAGGAACGAAAGCTTGACAGGGTAACAACAGTAACTAAGGAGGTTTAGCGAAGGGTCAATTAGGAAAGTCATTGAACAACGGTGGTTTGTTCTGTAGCAAAAAAAAAATATTTCTGAAGGAGGATAATACTATTGACATTAGCAGATTTTACATGTTTATTTTATTCCGAACCAAACTTTCTGATAAGACTTTCTGCAGAAGACAAATATTATAAGAAATACTATAAAAGTGCTGTTAAACATCGTGTCAAAGATGTCGGGCTAATCATTTTATCTTCAGCTGTATGTGTATATATGTATAGCTATTTAAACGTATGTGTTCTTACTTTTCCATTCGCTGACAGCCAGATCCATACTCTCGAAGGAATCATCATATGGAGGAGAGACAGGCTCATTTTCAGGGTCATGAAACTCAGAGAGGTACGGTTGTGAAAGGCCATTTTTTGCAGAAAGTCTGACCTCTGGGTCCAAAACCAGCATCCCTTCCAACAGATCTATGGCTGTGGATAAAACACATGTTAAATAAATGCTGAATTACGGTAAATCAGAAGTCAAACTTTGATATTAGCTTCACAAAGTCTTGCTGGAAAGCTCTACTGAAGAAAAAAAATTACCTCAAATTTACAGTTTTGGGTGACAAACAGGTTTTTTGAAACTGAAATATGAAATATTTTCATAGTATAATCAAGCTACCACCAGAGGATAGCATTTCCTCATTTAAAATGACATCAATTTCCTCGTGCCAACCATGGTGTCAACATAATAAAAGCTGTTAATATATAATGACGGTTAAAAACTGAATTGGATTTGAGATTTGTAACCTTACCATTTGGATCCATTCCAGAAAACACCTCTTTAAAAGCCTTTTTCTTTTGGACTGGAAGAGAGCGGACATACGACTGTGCCTGCCATTAAATTAATACAATAATGAATAACAGACTAGAAAATAATATATAAAACAAACAATTGACTGGTGGTGTTTTCCTACATCTTTGCTTTGCATTTTCAGAACCAGCGTTGAGTTTGGTGTCCCTGTCAGGTTGAGGATCTTCTTCAGCTGGTCAATACCTTTACAGAGCATTAAGGAATAGGAATAGTGTTTTGTTGACACGTACATTTAAGAAGTGCCCTCAAGAGGAAGGATACTGTCACTGCCTGGGAAAAGCACATCTCCTGTTATCATCTCGGCCAGGATGCAGCCAGCAGACCAAACATCAACTGAACAGAGAACACAGTCAGTGACAAAAGAACTTGACAGAATAGACAACCTATTCTGATACCACAGATACATCTCAGAAATGTCTCGAAGACATATTTTTCAGAGCATTTTCTCATATTCAGGAAATTTTTAGTTCACCCAGAAATGTAAATTTCCTCATAACTCACACTCAAGTGGTTCTAAATGTTTTGGAATTTCATTCGTCTGTTGAACACAACACAAGATATTCTTCAGTACATCTTCTGTTGTGTTCAACAGAAGAAAATCAAGCTGGTTTTGAACCAGTGAGTTTTCACTTTTGGGTGAACTATCCTTTTAAATAGAGGTTTAATATGTCTTCAGATTTGTATAATTCAGAATATTGGCTTTGTTGGTATATGTGGGCAGTATGACATGTTGCCATTAGAGTCATTAGCACAATATGCAAGTGGTATAATATCAGTGGTGTAGTCATAAAAAATGATAAAAAAATTATATATATATATATATATATATATATACAGTTGTAGTCAGAATTATAAGCCCCCCTTTGAATTTTTTCCTTTTTAAATATTTCCCAAATGATGTTTAACAGAGCAAAGAAATTTTCACAGTATGTCTGATAATATTTTTTTCTTCTGGAGAAAGTTTTATTTGTTTTATTTTGGCTAGAATAAAAGCAGTTTTTAATTTTTTTAAACCCATTTTAAGGTCAAAATGATTAGCCCCTTTAAGCTATATTTTTCGATAGTCTACAGAACAAACCATCATTATACAATAATTTGCCTAAATACCCTATCCTGCCTAGTTAACCATATTAACCTAGTTAAGCCTTTAAATGTCACTTTAAGCTGTAAAGAAGTGTCTTGAAAAATATCTAGTCAAATATTATTTACTGTCATCATGTCAAAGATAAAATAAATCAGTTATTAGAAATGAGTTATTAAAACTATTATGATTAGAAATGTGTTGAAAAAAATCTTGAAATTGGGGGAAAAAGTAACAGGGGGCTAATAATCCAGCGGCACTAATAACTCTGACTTCAACTGTATATGTATATATAGGGAAAAACAAATACTATGGAGGTCAATGGTTACAGGTTTCGAATCTTCTTTAAAATATTTCCTTCTGTTAAATTTCCTTTAACAGAAGACAAAACACAAACCAGTTTTGAAGAAGTAAAGGTTGAGTAAATGATGACAGTTTTCATTTTTTATGTGAACTATCCATTTAAAAAGGAAAAATATTTAAACAAATGTGTTCATTTTAAAGGAAGACAATAATAGTCTAATCCTATTCAATGATTTATGCTTAGCTAATAGTGCCCCTCAGCAGACCCAGAGATTGGCTGAGTATATTAAGCTGCAATAAAACATAATTGTTTAACTTTAAAGGGACTTGTAAAATAAAAATAAAATAGTATTCATTTTAACACGGTTCAAAAAAATTGTGTTTCAAGACAGCTATATCAAGTATTGCATGTTGTTAACATAAACTGTAAATTTAATATAAAAAATAAAAATCAGGAAAACAAAAGCAAAGCACACTTCTTCAAAATCTCAAATAAGCTACAGTATGTAGTATATTTAAGCATTTTAATATATAAAAAAAGAGTCAATCAAGTTAGTAACAACAATTTAGTTAACTTTTAATTAAAGGTGCAGTAGGTGATTGTCTTCAGATGAAAGACTTTCATGGTGAAAGTCTCTTCACATTCCAATAGTAATGATTAAAGTAAATGATCTAAATGTATTTATATGTATTTTCATATTCTTGGTTAGGCACAAGACAAAAAAAATGTTCATCCAATTAAATAGGGGTGGGGCGGACATCTCTCATAATTCCGATAAGTAGCTCAAACTGTCTGTCAGCAAATGCAGATTTAAACAAATTCGCAGCCGTACACAGATCCACCGTTTGTGGAGAGAGAGAGAGAGAGAGAGAGAGAGAGAGAGAGAGAGAGAGAGAGAGAGAGAGTGCGCAATCTGTAAAAACATGCTGAATCAAAATTTTTTTAAAACCCGAATCAATATTGGAGTTACCTTTGCACGCTGGAGGAAGGACGACACCATGGCTAAAGGATTTCTTTTAGACAGGTAATGTTCTGTTTTAAAACTATTTTAGCTTGATGCAAACTTATGTAGATGTTGTTCTTACATATGGGCTATATGAACAGAAGTGTTGATCAGCCACTGAAATCTTCAGGCAAAAGGTTGTTGTGACTATTTTCAGTTTCATAAGGGACCTTTTACACCATCGAAAATGTAGATTTTATTTAGTCTAACAACAAAACACAAGTAAATAGCACTATTCCGCAAAGCCTGCTTTACTGAGGTGAAGTTGGTTTTATATTGACATTGGTTCATTTTTGAACAATGACAACCTGTGACGCTCTCCCTATATTGTTTATCATTCTACTCTGAATATTCGCTCTGAAATAGCATGTAAGTATGGCTTAGTAATGATTGTAATTTCTGCTCGCCGCCGGACAAGCACTAGTCGCTTTTAACACATGAGAGAGGGTTCTGCTGTCATCTTTAATGTGCGCGTGCTTTTGTTTCAGGAGGCATAGCTCTGGATGGCAAGGAGAGGATCTGTGGTTCAGAGATTTATGCTAACCGATTAGCATTGTGGAAGATCACCTACTGCACCATTAAGTTAACTCAATAGGGTCTGGGCATACATAGAAAGACAGATTTTAACTTACTTTCTTTACTGGCTTATTATTTTACATTTATTAGGCTCTATTAACATTTAATCAGGCATTATGTTTGATTGTCACATTTGTGCATGCTTGTTTTAAGTGTGGTTTATTTATAAGCTAATTTCGAGAGGATCACGTGCTTATGATCAACATGGCTGGCACTTTATTAGTTCCGTAATCTGCCCTATTAGAAGATTACAGGCACACTATAAATAACCAGAGCTTTCACTCCAGTTATCTTCGTCTTGAAGTTCCCCCCCTTCCACCCCTACTTCCACCCTTTTTCCTATAGGGCGACACGGCGGTCCAGTGACTAGCACTGTTGCCTCACAGCAAGAACGCCGCCAGTTTAACCTCCTATTGGGCCGGTTGGCGTTTCTGTGCGGAGTTTGCATGTTCTCCCCGTGTTCGCGTGGGTTTCCTCCGAGTTCCCCGGTTTCCTTCCACCGTCCAAAAACATACACCATAGCCAATCAAATAAACCAAATTATTACCTAAGACAACCTTAGTTTACACTTCTCACACAGCGACAAGCAGGGGAGTTCTCGAGACCTTCCTGAGCTCAAACTCCTCTCTCGTCCTTCTAACGGGAGGGAGCCTCGGGCTCGAGGATATTACGAGCTCAAAGCTCTCTCCCGGGACAGCATGCCAATTACGCTTTAATGATCATCAGCTAAGTGTGAACTCTTGAAACCAAAATAATAGGAATCTATATATAACACTAAAAACAATGAGGCAAAGACAAATCATAAATCACATAATGGTACGCGGTTAAAAAGGGTAACTACTGTAATATATAATAGGGACAGCCGAAGACATTCTCGGTAGTGGTGGGCACGATTAAGACCAATGTCAAATACTGTTTTACAGGGGCTATTTTAGGATTTTCATTGTAGGGAGAACAAAAACCAATGTGTAATAATATATATAGTTATAAAAAAAGTTTTAAAGTAAGAATTTAAAATAATACACTTAAAAATGTTTGACGAAAATGGTAGGGTTGTATACTAAACTAGCAGTATTCCACAGTATGGCATAGACAGGAATAGCCATTTGAGTTCTGAATGAGCCAAATAGGCTTAACAGACCTGTTTACTGTAGTACAAATCACTTTCTATACTATTTTTTTCATGTATTAAATATTTTACGTGTTTTATTTTTGGGCTGAACTAACCCTTGAAATAGTTGGCTTTCTATCGTCAACAAAAATATCCATAATCCATAATCTTATAATACAACAAACTAGTTACATGTGTTGGGACAGGTCAGTAAAATAAGGTCAAAGGTCACCTGTTTGAGTGTAATGCATCCAGTTGAAGATGACTTCGGGTGCTCTGTACCAGCGTGTCACCACATAGCCTGTCATCTCAGTTTCAGTGTGTCTTGCCAGTCCAAAGTCCAGGATCTAACAAAGAGTGTAAGAAAGCAGGCCACACTGTAGTTAAATAAGCAACTGAAAAAGGGATGACAGAAGGTTTCATGTCATGGTTTGTCATTTTTTTACCTTTAATTCACAGTTTTCATCCACTGCAAGGTTACTAGGCTTAAGATCCTGCAACAAGACATCGGCAATTTAGCTGATTGAGCACATACTATTTTATTAATCAGAATTTGATTGTTAAGAAGAAGTGTTAAGGTGTGAAAATGCAACCAAGGTTTTAGTTTCAATTTAAAAAATGAACCCAGGCTCATTCTGAAAACGTACCTCTATACACGATTCTGGAGGCTGTAAAATATGTCCCAGGAGGTACGTATTTTTGCAGTTTTTGTTTTCACGAATCCACGAGAGGCCACTATGTACGCTTTTTGAGATCTCAAATTTCTCTCGCGAGTGTCGTTCGCGCCTGCTGTTCTCACGTAAACCCACCAGAGGCCGCTGTTGACTGACTGACCAATCGACTGACCCACCCTCCTTCTTCCCTAAATCCAACCAATTTTATCGATTGACCCGCCCACCCACTTCCCTAAACCCAACCAACAATTTTCAAAAAGCCCTCGTCTGAATTTTACCACATTTTACCACATTCTCACGCTGTTATTTTGCTCGTTTATTTTATTGGAATCTGTTTTGTCTTATCTGCTTTCTGGAACCATTCTTCACCGGACTCGAACCCCAACATCATGGTCAACTCCTCTCTGCATCTCAAGTCTGCCGACGTATATGACGAGCTAACGGGACAAACTGGTTACAGTAGGAAAGTCGTCCACACGGAAGTAAGCAGTAAGCTGGTAAGCGAGAAAAGGAACGACATCATACCGCCCTGTAGCGTTCGTTTAAAAATTAAATGCAGCCATATGTACCTCTGGCTACATTTTGCGGTCTCCAGAAACGTACATAGGACTACGTTTTCAGAATGAGCCCATGTTGTTAAAGACCATTTAAAACCACTGGTATCCAAAGTTTGGGGTGAGCAAGATAAAAAAAAACTCATTATGTAACAATAAATATGTTGAATGTGTCCGGCATGTTGTTAGCATGAATTAGCATGTGTGGCTAACACATTTCTACAGAATTTCTTAGCATTTTTGAAAGCATAAATTGCTTGCTAGCAGTTTCAACCACAATGTTGAGCAGCACAACTTCTTTCAACATTGATGAAAATTGTTTCTTGAGCATTAAATCTTCCCATTATAATGATTACCGAAGAATCGTGTGACTCTAAAGACTCAATTTTGCCATCAAAGTAGCAAACAACATTACTAAAAATGTTGTTAAAATATATAATTAAAAATGAAATACTAATAATAGAGTAATAATATCTAGTAATAGTGTTACTGTTGATTTTATTTGAATATTTTGTTCAATATAATAATTTTCCCTCATGAATAAAATAAAAAACAACCCTAACAAATATAAAAGTAGGGTATAAATAGGTAATATTAAATCTACATACCCGATGAATGATCCCAGCAGAATGGATATACTACAAAAAGAAGTATAAGTTACTTATAATCAATATTGATGTGGAAAAATCAATCAATATTCAGTATTCATCAATCAATATTATCAATAAAGTGTTACACGGGCAAGTTGTGTTGAAAACATTAAGAATGGAGGCCCAGAAGAATGAAAAAGCTTGAAGTAACAAGAAGAAGGCAGACCTTAAGACCTCGCAGTATCTGATAGAACAGGTAAGTGATGACATTGCTGGTTAATTGTTTCCTCTTCATTATGTGTCCAAGATCCTGAGCTACAAAAGGCATCACCATATAGCTGGGCAAAAACATGACAGAATGTAGCTTAAAATACTGTGTCATTTAGTGTAGCTTTTTATAATGTACTGTGACATTGAAAAGTCACACACCATGCAAAGTTCCTATATAGAGCATACTCTCACTCAAACATGAATACATCCACACATATGCATGCATTGCGACCTTCAGCCTGTCACGACAAGCGCAAGAGTTCTTCACAGGAATGCATTCTGTTCATCTTGACACTCACAACGTATCAAATTTCTCCAGCGAAGAATCAGGGGTGAAGACATTAAGGAGGCAGATCACCTACAGGAAGAAGAACATGTTTGTAATCAGGAACTATTTAATTGATCAAATGTTTAAGAATATTCATTACAAATCATTTCAGAATAATAGTGAAGATAGATAGTGGTGGATCAGAATAGATAGTGAAGAAAGCTGTGAAATCTTTGCAGTGCTTTGACTGAATGGCATGTATACTATGGTTTGTTACTTTTCTTATTACTCTACTGCATCTACTGTAATGAAAATATATAGCGGGCAAAATTGACCCTGTTTACTTTCTAAAAAAAATTAAAAAATAAAATTTCTATAAAACAACACTTGTTACCACAGCAGTAAGAAGTGTGTCTGGTAACTGATGTCATGACCTTATAGGGATTTTGAGCGATACTTCTTGCAGAATAGTGGTCAGGTCACTACGTGATACTGCAGGAGGAAAACATTTTTCTAATTCCTCCAAAACACCCCAAAGTGACTCAATAATATTTATGTCTGGTGACTGTGCAGGCCATAGGAGATGTTTAACTTTACTTTCATGTTCATTAATCCACTCTGTTACCAGTCTTGCCCTGTGGTGGATTATCATCCTGATATACAGCACCATATTTAGGATACAATGTTTGAACCATGCACCTGCACATGGTCCTCCAGAATGGTTTGGAAGTCCTTGGCAGTGACGCGCCCATCTAACACAAGATTCAGGCCCAGGGAATGCCATGATATTGTAGCCCAAACTATCACTGATTCACCCCATGCTTTACTCTGGGCATGCAATAGTCTGGGTTTTACGCATCTTTGGGGATTCTCCACCCTGTAACTCTCCCAGACATGGGAAAGACAGTGAAAGTAGACTCATCAGAGAACAATACATGTCTCACATTGTCCACAGCCCATGATTTTCTCTGCTGGCACCATTGAAACCAATGTTTGGCATTGGCACCAGTGATCAAAGGTTTGGCTATAGCAGCCCGGTCATGTATATTGACCCTGTGGAGCTCCCAACAAATAGTTTAGCTGGAAAAAGGAAAGTTGAGAGTAGTGGTTTTAAATTTTTTTGGAAACAGTCTGGGTTAGCACACAGAAATCAATTTCAGCCAGGTTCCTCTTGTGTCCACGGTTGCTCCTTTTCTTTAGGGCAATACAAACTTTTGTGAGCATTACTGTATGTTTTTCTTGCCCATTTTTCTTCAGTACCACATCTACTTAGGGCAGAGGCAGCCTTAAGCAGAGGAAAATTGGGACAATTCTAAGGGCAAATGCACTTTCGAGCATGAAAAGATTTGCTTCGTTAATATTAACAGTATTAGCTGGGGGCACAACCTCATATTCTTTCATGGGGTCCAAGACGGCTAGCAGCGCCTCTGCCTTAGGGGCTCTGTAATAAAAATGATTATATAATATATATATAATTGTTACGCCATTTACATCTTAAAGTTTGTCCAGTCTTCAGATCATCTTCAGACCAAGCCTCACTTACTTAAATTAAATTGAAAGGGCAGTTCAGCCCACAAATATAATAATTTACTATTTACTAGCATATGAAAAAACAAATACTATAGAAGTCAATGTCTACAGGTTTCTGACTGTAGAGAGTGGGCGAGGCCAAAAGCCCTGGGAGCGAAATGAGGCGGGTGCTTGAGTGATAATGTGAAGGACCTGTGTCGCACACCGGCCTCTGGATTATAAAAGGAGGAGAGACAGCAGTGGAAGAAGAGAGAGGACCAGGCCTGGACATTTTATGTTTTACTTTTGCTTTGTTTAGTAGCAGTCTCCGTGAGGAGCTGCCATTTGTTTATTTTATTTTTTCATTAATAAATTATTCAAAAGTTCATCAGTTCTCCATCTTCTCTTTATTACACTGACATTCTTCCAAATATCTTCATTTTGTGCTCAGCAGAAAAAAGAAACTCAAACAGGTTTAGAACAAGAAAGTGAATTATGACAGAATTTTCAGTTTTGGGTGACACTGTATACTGTATGTGTCAGAGACAAATATGTGGTCTCAAGCATCAAAACAATAAAAGAGCACTACAACTTCAATCTTTTCATACTGTACAATGGAATGTCCAGTTTACAGTAATTGTAATATTTTTTAAAAACCAAAAATACTGACCATCATACACTTTGATTTACAGAAATTATAGGGTTGGGTCGATAGACGATGCCATCCCGCAACCCGCTCGCAAAAAATACACACTCAAGCCCCGTTTACACTAATACGTCTTAAGTTTCAAAATGAAACTAACGAAAACGATCCATGTCCACACATCTAGCATTTGTGAAGAGCCCTCCTTCCACACTATACTGCTGAAATTGCACATCACGTGACCACACACACACAGACATACACACACACTCTGGCATGCGCTGCAGCACATGCGCATGTCTGAGCTCCAGGCAGTCGGCGGGTGCTTTGAGCACAAAACCCCAGAGAGCAGTGCACGTCGGACAGTTTATCAAGGATGTACCGCTGGATCGCGTCTTACTAAAGTTGTTAACCGTGATATTTAATTAATCTTGTCTCTATCTAACGACTCTTCTGTCTTTTGAATCTATCAGGTAACGTGTCACAGCGTCAGTACACTGCTTTAATCTTTCACTTTCTCGCTTGTACTTACTAATTTTAGGAAAAACCTCAGATACTGTTGGTTGGTTCCTGTTGGTTGTGCACCGTTTTTACCAACCAAGTTTGTCGACGCCTTTATAATGATACAGATCACTCTGCCTATTCATGCCAGAGTCCTGTGGAAGAAGTGATTGGCAGGTGGTAATTTGTGTGTAACTTATCTTTATTTATTTATGATTTGGTTATGGTTAAAACAAAGACCTTGCGGGTCAGGTAGTTAAAACGTAGTTTACAAATAATTATTTAGTTATGAATTAATTAATTATTTATTAATCACCGCTGCTTATGATGATGATGCCATCGTCTATTGTGATGTACGATGCCAAATAGGTCGGCATCGCCCAACCCTAGAGATTACCCATTATAATGCCCTTATTTTGCCAGATTTTATTTTATTTTCACTTATTTAAATTCTTTAAAATATTATAGAAGACATGCCACTTGCATTTAATATAATGTCTATGTATAAAATCACTTTTGTAAATTTTGTAAACCAAAATACTACATCACATCTTTGACCTTATTGATGTTACTTAAAAAAGGGGGGGTGTCTAGACCAGAAATAAATCCATGTGGTCATGTTGTACGTTTTACACATTGTACACATTGTTTGTGTCACTATAATCTCTTCTTGCTGTTGCTTAAAACAAAAACAAAAAATCATTAAAGCAAACTTTGCCCTGGTAAACTTCACTTAAACACTGCTCAAAATCATTTGGCATTCCAGTGACTGAACTGGTCTGGGATTTAAAAAGAGGATAAAGTATTGCATAAATCATTCCTGATCCTCTTGCTGCTCATAATAAACACACAGCAGCGTGAGTTAATTCAGGCTTCTGTTTACTAAGCACAGAAACCGGTTTGAGAAGATAAAGCGGGGGCTTTCACAACAACAGTATCACCAAATCTTTTCATTCTCTTTTTATTGACAGAGGGGTTATGACGCTTTGAAAAAAACACATATAAACAAAACAAGTGTTAAAGCTGCTAGTCTGAATGAGAAATATACATTCATAATTGATGAGGCTGTCACAAAGAGCGTAGTAAGAGAATACGGTAACAATGTTAATAATACAGGAGCACACGACATTCAGTTCTACTCTAGGTTTATTGCGTTCCTCCTTGAATTTGAGACTTACATTGTCATGCTGGATGTGACGCAGCAGCCGGAGTTCTCTATAGGCTCGTTTAGCATGGATCAGAGACTGGAACGGTCTGTACAGCTTTTTAATGGCCACCTTTTCCTTGGTCTTCTGGTCAACTGCAAAACTGCACACAATTTTTCATTACACTCCGTTAGACACCAGCACATCACACGTTACAAATTCATTTTCACAGATAACTAGTTACTCCAAGATTTTGCGAGTCCCAATGGTTCCTGAGATCACAAAAGCAACATTTTACAAGATTTTTGTGTATTTTTACAGCGAAACACAAGAACGGAAGCAAATAATGCCATTAGTTTTGAGTAAATCTGTCACAAAATTGGTCATTTTAGACCGCAAATGTCCTTTCAAAATCTTAGATGGACTCAACAGCTGAAATTGACAGCATGTAAGCTATTATTGTCTTTAAGACCAAAAATTTTTATCTACTGTTGTGAAACCTTTTAACTGATAAAATCATCAGAGAAGTGCTGACAACACGTTTCTGTGTCTGTTTCTGTTGTTTGTGTGTGTTTGAATTGATAAAAAGAGTCTACACATATTACTATAAGACATATTTTGCCATTTTATCCTGTTGTTTAATCTATATTAATAAATACTATACTCAATAATACTGTTTTAAGCAAATATGTGGTAAAATATGATGGTTGGGTTAAACTTTTACATAATAATAATAATACATTTTATTTAAAGGCGCCTTTCTGGCAACTCAAGGACGCCGTACAATAAAACAAGAGCAATAAAACAACAAGAGAAATAATATAAAAAAATATATACACAGCAATAGTGCAGATACAATTAAGTATTAAAAGCAATCTTAAATAAATGGGTTTTTAGTCTTGATTTGAATAATGTGAGGGAGTCAATGTTTCTGATGGCAGGTGGTAGTGAGTACCAAAGCAGGGGAGCAGAGCGGCTGAATGCTCTATTGCCCATAGACGATAGACGAGCAGAGGGAACAGACAAGTGGAGGGAGGTAGAAGATTGCAGGGTGCGAGACGGAACAGAAATGTAGATGAGGGCAGACAAATAGGGAGGGTCGAGATTGTGGATGGCTTTGAATGCTAACATCAAAATTTTTAAATCAATTCGAAAATGAACAGGTAACCAGTGAAGCTGCTGCAAGACAGGGGTGATGTGATGAGAAGGGGTTCTGGTGATGATACGGGCAGCTGAGTTCTGGACCAACTGAAGCTTTCGGAGGGATTTGTGAGTGAGACCAAAGAAAAGGAAGTTGCAGTAATCTAAACGAGATGTGACAAGACTATGGACAAGAACAGCAGTAGCATGAGGGGTAAGAGAAGGTGCGCAATCGGTTAATGTTGCATAGGTTGGAAGTAAGCAGACCGGGTGATGTTATTGATGTGAGAATCAAAAGATAGGGTGCTATCGAGAATGACACCCAGACTCTTGACCTGTTTAGAGGGATACATGCATCAGTCATCAATAGAAAGAGAAAAGCTGTCGGTTTTGGAGAGTGTTGATTCTGGTTGTTCTGGTAGTTATTTCCCATTCATTTTTCACATGAGGATTTTTCAATAGTCATAAAAAATTTTTAATAAGCCACAAACCAAGTCAACCAGCTACAAGACATTTCATAACATTACAAAATTGTATTTGAAGCAAAGAAATTTAATGAAGGTAAGAGCTAACTTTCCATGGTGCTATAAATGATACAATTGAACTGCCTATAGACACAATATATGTAGTGCAAATTTGCGTGCTGAGTCTGTATATGAGCAATATCACACGAGTAGCAGTGCAATATGGCTGTATATCTGCACTGGTGGGAGGCATGCGTTGCCTTAGTGTCCCACCAATAACTATATACAGCCATATCGCACTGCTACGAGTGTGATATTGCATTTATACAACAGTTCGACGGCAAAATCGTGTATATAAAAAAGACAATCAAACACAAGAGTCTATAATCTCTTTTGTATGAGGAATACTTTTTTCTCCCATTCCTTCACATCTGAAGCTGACAACAGATCAGCAGAAACCGTTGCTACTTCACAAACATCATTTTAGAGCAAGTATTTGAATGATTCTCTAACGTAATGTCTAAAGTGATGACAAAACAGGTGATTTTGCTCACATTTTAAGATTATAAGGCTGAACGGCATGAAATGCCATCAGTCTACAGAGTTTTCCCAGTTTTTCTCTGTTGCAATCAGGAGATCACAATAATTAAATCCGAAAAAGCCAAAGCAGTGCAATCACTACCAGGTTACTGTTGTGTTTGCCATAAGGAAAAACACTAAACACATGAACTAGTCTGTATTAATGAAAACAGGAGACTTATTAGAAATACACAATATTATACTTTCGAACATAGCAGTGCGATATGGTTGTATATCGTCCCTGGTGGAACACTAAGGCATACCTTCACCTTCATACCGCACTGCTGCTCGTATGATCATGCTCATAACTTGATTACATCATCCATGGTGCTTTATAAAAGTGTGCAGAGCTAAAGATCTGCTCAGCATGACTCTAATTGGTGGAATTTTCAGCACAGCACCTTGTGAAATGTAACTACACTATTACACACCATTAACTCTTATAACACAACGGTATTAAAATTTCACTGAATTAATCTGAACAGATATATGGTCTCAGCAAATGCATAAACTATTGATTCATAACTTTCACAACAGAGCTCTCAACAAGTCTGTCTTTAAAGTTGATCAGGTATTGTTAAAAATCAGTTTCTCTAATGGGGTTTTACTTCAAAACATGACTGTTGCACTCTATTGCAAACCTTGGAATTCAACAGTGTCCTGTAAAATATTTTAAGTTGCATTACATAAAAAGGCTTAAGACCATGACCTGTTCCTGTGCCATTACTTCAAACAGAAACTTAACCTTAAAAAACAAAACAAATAAACCTTAAATTACCAAGCACAAAACAGAAGAAAACTATTGATTTGGACAGTATTTTGGGAAAATTTCTGTGATATCAGCCAACGTGCTGAAACCTGCCCCTCAGGTATGTGAATTCACTTCTGTTTATATCACCTAAGGCTCGCTCAGTCTCAAGTCATAGATACAGGCTAGCAAATCAATTATATACTGAACCTCTATGTGTACATACTAAACTTAAACTAGCTTATAGTGCTGCTGAAACAATAAAGCATTGTGATCATTTCACAATTATTACTGCACCAGTACTGTTTAAAGTGCTATAGGTTCACTAGAAATAATCAAAATTAAAATACAGCTTGTTTATCTGCTGTATATTCAAGATCACTTCCAGAATATAGGAAAAATACAGTATTTTGCTTTTAAAAAAGGTTCTTTATTGCCTAAGATAGTTCATGAAGAATCATTTACATTAATGGAGCATTTTCATACCACAATATCTTCTTTACAATTGAAAAAAGGCTCCTTGGATTATGGATTATTTAAATGATCCCTTTACATCTCCATAACACACACATATGTATACAGTATGCATGTAGAAGCCACGCTTAAGATATATAAATTCCTTTGTCAATCCACATTATAAATACACTCACCACACTGTCCCATAAGCTCCAGAACCAACAGGCTTGAGAGAGGTGTATCGGTCAGGAACATCCCATGTAGTTTTCTGGATGTCCAGTCTGTGGAAGCCCGTTTTCAGAGGGGAAGCCATGAACACCTTCAGACAGTGCACCTGAATCCGCGTGTCCGCTTCAGTGACCGCGCTGCTCGACCACTGCTGTTCACGGTCACCCAGGTGAGTGACAGTCGAGGACACGCCCACCTCCACGCACCTCCACTGTCACGTGATTCAGGTGAGGACGACCCCCGTTTTCTGCTCGAGGAAAATAACAGCTCATTTAAACTGTTTATTTTTTTGGGCGTCGAGTAAGATCCGTCTGTTCTAATCTCTCAGCAATAACAGCGACTGTTGAACTTCCAGGAAGTTTATGGTTTTATTGACTACTACCATAAAAAGTCAATGAACAACTATCAGGAGGAATCTGAAACCTTTTGAGGGGGATTCCATTTTTATTTATTTATGGTTTTATTGAAGTAAACTAGTAACTGTTTTGCGATGGAACGAATCAGAGTCATTTAGTTAATATTATACAATAGCCTGAATGGGAAAAACTGTTCTGAATCTCTAGTAGTAGACAAGTCTTTTTATTGATTTTTTTTTCAGAAAGACTGTTTAACAGTCACAACAAAAGATTTTAACAGCAACTCAAATCCAAGAACAAAGTATATGAAAAAAAAACAGAAAATACAAGGTGAAATAATAGATAGATAGATAGATAGATAGATAGATAGATAGATAGATAGATA
>CAIGQZ010032389.1:807734-833428 GCA_903798205.1 Danio tinwini
CTACTAAGAGTGTGATATTGCAATTACAGTTTTTACAGCATATTTGTGTGTTTAAAAAAGACAATCAAACACAGAGAGTCTCAAAAATCCTTCTGTATGAGGAACTACTTCACCAACTACTTCACCAACGCCACTTTAGAGCTACAGAAGTATTTAAATAATTCCCTAGCGTAATGTCTAAAGTGATGACAAAACAGGTAATTTTTGCTCACATTTTAGGATTATAAGGCTGAATGGCATGAAATGATTTCCCAGTATTTCTCTGTTGCAATCGGGATTCCACAATAATTAACCCCGAAAAAGCCAGAGCAAAGCAAACACTTGCAGATTACTATGGTATAAATACAGTACTACAACATACAAAAGAGAGAGATCGACTCAGAAAGTCACTTACCTGATTTCTAATTTGCTCATCTGTAGTTTGAAGCTTATGCTGAGAAAATGCTGTTTTTCTCCTATTGGCTCTGTCAACCTCCTAATTCCTGCAGCACGAGGACTTTATGATTGTTTATGAGCGTCAAAAATGGCTGATCTGTTCGGTGTAATATTAGACTGCGTGTCACCGACTGCATATCAAACGACTTAAACAATATAACTAAAGAAATCTCCAATGTGCTGAGTGAGAGCGCTTACTGATACTGAACAGAGCATCATCGATGACGTAAGCGCGCCCAGGCCCGAATGTAATGTGAGTGCGAGCCGTCGGGGGAGACGGGAGGGGCGACAAGCGTGCTTTGGCCCGGTTCAAGGCAACTGTACATAGTGTGAGTGCAGCCTTATTCTGCGGTCTCTGTTACCATCTTGTGGCAGAGCGTCAACCATCACTTTCTTTGGTCTACTCAAAAAGGGCTGATGGCGGCCGATGCACTGAATAAGATGGTCAGAAATAATAAATAATTAAAATAGGCACTACCCTTATAAATAAACTGCATAGTTGCAATCTAAACAACTACAATCTCGACTAAAAAAGCCTCAAAAGTACGTTATGTTGTCCAACAGCAGCAATATTTGTCAAACTGTAGTGTCCTCTGCTTTTCACTGTATGTGGGTGGAGTAATACACAAGGGCGAAAGGTTAAGAGGCTGTTCGAGTGCTGTTATTTGCAGAATATTGCACTACTATCAGCCAATCAGATTCAAGAACCAGACAGAACTGTTGTGTATATATATATATATATATATATTACTTATTATTTACTAACCTAAGTCAAGAACAATTGAACAAATTTAATCAGTGCAGTCTATGGCATTTTTAAATAAGCATGACTTGACTAAAGTGCCAAATTGCAGCACTTCTGCAAACATATACACATCTATTATCGGATGCTTTCTTATTTGCTGTTTTTAGAGTGGGTGACACTTGGATTTATACTTCAACTTACGCTTCTGTCATTTTTATTCACCTTTAAACAAAGAAAATTCACTGTGAGTATATCAGGATTTTCTGATCTGTTGTCATACGTGACATCTGTATGAACCAGAGCTGCATGACCCATAAATTTCTTTTGAAATACAGTAGTATTTAGACATAATTTCCATTCTTTGGATGTACTATAAAGGAGATGATTTGACACACACCACTTGCCTCCGGCCCCCGCAGAGCTATGCCAACCATACGAAATATGGCTCCATGTAAGTACAGTAAGCCGGGGCTGTGCCACAGACAGCCAGCCTGACATGACAGCTGCATCTGCTCTCATTTTGCCTAATCCATTAGCCGAAATGTTACAAGCCACTGGAGGGGGTTTGACCTGGGGTCCTTTAGACAATATATTGGCTTTATCTGTGGACATCCGCACTGTGACTCACATATTTGTTTGGGTGAGAGGATATTAGCTGTGACCACTGAAGCAAAGCAATTGTACCAGAGATGGACAACAACCTTTTGGTGAAGGCAGTTTATGGGACACTTTCAGTCACACAACGTAAGCTTACTTGCATTCTGGATTTGGTATTTGCTAAGTTTTATGTACACCTCTTGCTGAATTATACTATTATTGTGTCATTTGAGGTTTTATTTTTAATTAACACCAGTTATTTATAACATTTTTGTCATGTTTAGCCATTTAGGGTTTAGTGTTATACATCTAGAGTCAAAAAGCATGCAGAAAGTTGTTGTTATGGTTTAGATTTGACTGCATGTCATGCATCAGCGGCATTGTTCATTATCTGTATACCTCTGCTAGTTAGTTAATTGCTCACAGACCTCAGTGCAGATGGTAACAGCTACTCCATCTGTGCTTCTAGCTTCACCCCATTATTGTAATTGCATGTCTTACTGAAGGGAAAGATCTCTTCACATTTGAAGTTGTAGTTTGACATATACAAAGTGTGAAATGTCTAATATGGTCATATTTTTTGAGTACAAATATTCTAAGGGTGGAATCAAGTATAGCCTGTAAAAATGCTGGGTTCCATATAATTTCTTTATGTTGTCTCAACATAAATCAATCAATTTAACTTAATAGTCTTTTTAGTCAAATTTAAGTGGATTGAACATAAAGCAATTAGGTTGTTCCCAAAAAAACTTAAGAATAGGGCTGGGTAATTTGGCCTAAAATTAAAATCTCGATTAATTGAATATTTTAACTCCAATTACGATTAATAAGCGATGATTTTATTTATTTAATTTTTTAGCCCTCACGGACAATTTTGTACTGTAAATATGTTCACATATTACAAGTGAGAGATTTCTTTTTTTTTCTTTTTTCTTTTTTTTATTAGAGCAAAGAGTACACAAAATGGAATTACATACAAAGAAAACAAAACAACAACAAAAACATAAAAAAACAACAACAATACAGTCAGATGCACGTGTTTGTGTTTGTGTGTGTGTGTGTGTGTGTGTGTGTGTGTGTGTGTGTGTGTGTGTGCGTGTGTGCATGTGCGTGTGTGCGTGCGTGCGTGCAAAAGTAAATAGGTGGAAGGTCGGAGTACATACATAAGGAAAGAAACTATATATACTATATATATATATATATATACATATATACACATACAACATGTATAACTGTCAATAAATTAAGCAAATAACAGATATATAACAGATAGAGAGAAAAAAATTATTAATCAGTGGTAAAAAATGATAACCATGATAGTAATGTAGTGATATTAACAATGATAGTAAAAAGAAAGTGAGAGATTTCTAAATGAAAGGTGCATTACTTGATTTTAAAATATTGAAGGAAACACACACTATCTACTATCTTTGATTATTTATTGAACATCAACGCTGAACAACTGAAGTTAAAAACACACTAACTAAAACAAACTTTTCTTATAAAAAATTGAAAGTAAATAACTTGTACTTTTGGAAACAAAATAAAAATTTTTCAGTGTTTTTCATATTAAAAGTAGAAAGTAAGCAGCATCTCTTCTAAATAAAATAACTCTTATATATCCTGTAAATAATAGTTTAAACACTGCATTTTTTGCATCTTCCAAAACAAATACTTTAAATAATAATTTTTATGTAATGCAAAATGTCATCTCAAGGCATCTCTGGCGCATCTTCCAATCATCGACAATGTAGTGTAAAGTAATGCTTAAGAATGGGTTCATCTTCCTACTTGACCTCAGATGTGCCTGCAAAGTGGCCTCAGACGTATAAATCAGCCTCAGCCCTTAACAGAGCAGGGTCACATGACTCCACACGTAATTAAAAAAATCAATCTGGACAAATTAGATTGATTATAGGTTCTGAATGTCAATTTCGATTAATCGCCCAGCCCTACTTAAGAACTTTGTTGTTTCAACTCGTTTTAAATAAGTAGTTTAAGTCATGTTTTGAGTGTAGGTGAAAATCAAAAATGCTGGCAACTTAAAAAAAAACTGTCAGGGAAAAGTTAGAGTTGAAAGTACATTTTTAGATGCTTTAAATAAGAATGAAAAAGATAACCAAAATAAAATTTGGCAGGTGCATTAAAAAATTGCCTGCAGTGTCTCACCATAAGTTAAATTAGAGACTACCTAATATACATTATGGCATTATTGTGATTAAGAAGAAATTATGGCAGACATTTAAACCTGATTCAACTTGAAAACATGTATTATGAGGGCAAGAGTTGCTGGCATTGCCACTGGCAGAAAATGTATCAAAATAACATACTTAACCTTCATTACACATACATATAACATGACACCTGAAACCAATAGACTTGCAGTATATGCGGATGTCACTTACTGCTGTTCAGTTTTGAAAAAAACTTAGTATAAAGTATATTAACAGTAGTTTTGTATCATTTATCTCTATTAAAATGCAGATGAATATTGTCAATTTGATCGTTTTTATAGTAGAATTAGTCTTAGTACTGGGTTGTGGCTGGAATGGCATCCACTGTGTAAAACATATGCCAGAATAGTTGGCGGTTCATTCCGCTGTGGTGATCCCTGATAAACAAAGGGCTAAGCCGAAGGAAAATGAATGAATGAGTGATAAACACTACTTTCTCAAACACTTCTATGTCTTCATCGTTCAGACAAACAGATGGATCTGTCTCTAATGTGTGTCATTGGTTGCGCCAGAAGCTGACCTGCTCAACTAAACAGCCAGTGTAATGAAGTGTTTGATTATAGTTTTCCTAGAGTCACACCACATGGCATTTCACAACATAAACTGTAGCATGTCATAAAAATGTCAGATTATCTCACTCCTTTAATAAGGCCAACACCCTTAAAAATAATGGTCTAATACAGGGGTGCCCAAACTGGTCCTGGAGGGCCAGTGTCCTGCAAAGTTTAGTTCCAACCCCAGTCAAACACACCTGGGCTAACTAATCAAGCTCTTACTAGGCTTTTAGAAACATCCGTGCAGGTGTGTTGAGGCAGGTTAGAGCTAAAATCTGCAGGACACCGGCCCTTCAGGACCGAGTTTGGGCACCCTTGGACTAGTAGCTTTTTTAAATGTACACTTTTGTACTTCTTAGGTACTAATGTAAACAATTTAGGCTTTAATACTGTATGTATCATTAATCTTAGAATGTGGACTTTTTAGGTCCAAACATGCACCAATGACAGCATTTGTATTTTATTTCTGAGAGTGCATCAAGCCATCATTTTAGCTCAATAAATAAATAAAAATAAGCACAAAATAAGCATCATCAATAAAGTGTGATGTAGTGTTGCATCATGATGTTTTACTCAAACAACAGAATTGAAATTAAAGTTTTTATAAATAAATAATTACATTCTATTTAACAATCAAGTGTAGTCCTTATTTAAGGTGCCCCGTTATGGTTTTCTGGATATTGTCTTTCATGCAGTGTTTGATGTCGCTGTCTGTAAAATGTAAAAGGTCTGCAGAATTTTAAAGTTCAGAATGCATGACAAAGCTGTTGTCTCCTAAAAGAAAGAAGCGGTTCATTCGAAACCGCTGAAACTGACTGCAATTTCAGTTTCACTTCTATGATCTTTAACAAATTTGCCTTATGCTAACCACTTGCTGTCTGCAAACATCGTCTGCTTTGACTCTCAAAAATAGTTGTGATTTTGTGTTGACCACATTTTTCTGAGAAGAAGTATTTATTATTGAGACTAAACATTTATTCTAGTACAACTCAAAAACTCAAATACACTGGAAAAATATATGATCAATTAGTCATGACAGCATATGTTTTTAGTTAATTGTAACTAATTAAACTAAGTTAATTATGTTCTAACTTCATTTTATAAGTTACGCAAGCTGTTTTAAGTGAGTTTAACAAAATATAAGTTCAGTGAACTAATAAGGTTAATTTGATTCAGCTTAAACCAGGATTTTGTTACAGTGTAGTTACTGAAACTATTAAATAAAGCTCTTAATTGAATCTAAATTGTATCTGCTTTTGTATCTTATGTTTGTAATGAGAGACTTTGATGACAAGATAACTAATTTAAATGTTCCTGATTAGCCATTGGATTCAAGTCAAAAGAAACGCGTGATTGGATATAAGTATTTCAACGACTAAAACAAAACTATTATTGTATGTAATGCTAAAACCGACCCTTTCTTTTTATTTTTACATTTAATTACTATACATTGTGGTATTTTTTTTTGTGAAGGGATTTATTTTTCTTAATATATAATAAATTATTAACAGAACAGTAGAGAGACAGGTCAGCACGGAAGCAGGTTCAGCAAAGGACTTTACGCCGGGAATCGAACTTGGGCCACCACAACTACCCTAGTGCTATACATTGGCACGCTAACCGTAAGACTACTGGCATTGACCATTTGTGTTAGCATCCATAGTGTATTGAAAGCTACCACTGAAAAATGTCCTGCTGTAGTTTGTGATTTGTGGATCAGTTAGTTCTACTGACGCTTTATTACTAGACTCGGGTGCAAGTTGATATGGTAAAATTGATGCCATTGTTATTGTCCTGCAGTTTGGACAATTGCTGAAAATTCTGGATGCCTTGATGCTAAATGTCCAATAGGTTGTTTTCACATGACGTCATTGATGCCATGACGCGCGAGACTCAGATGGAGGGCAGGAAGTTATTCTTCTACATAGGAATCACTATCAGAATTTCAAAATGTTTCTGTTTTGTGTTGTTTATAATTGTTTAAATCGGCCAAAATAAAAAAGGCAGAACAACTTTTATAGACTTGCACAAGTTTTTGCTCATAAAGTGGAGAAAGTTCAAGAAACTGGCTGAAAAATGGAAGAAAAGGCATTAACAAACATTCAAACTTTTTTTTTTAATTGGTTTGACAGCACCACTAAAGATTATATACATGCCTAGCTATGTGTATACATATGTTAATGTATTATATAAAAATCAGATACACACACCACCACACTTATACTAAATCCAGGAGATTATAAATAACGTACCCTGCCATGTAAACGCTGCATTGAAATCTCCGTCTTGTTTTGCAATAATCCAAGTATTTACTGGCGTTTTGGTGGAATAAACAACAGTAACATTAATGTCTATATGCACAGCAGCGGTGAATGTTAATGGTAAGTTCATCGACCGAACAAAAAAGAAATG
The DNA here is from genome assembly GCA_903798205.1 of Danio tinwini. NCBI lineage: Eukaryota > Metazoa > Chordata > Actinopteri > Cypriniformes > Danionidae > Danio > Danio tinwini. The sequence goes on from CAIGQZ010032389.1 coordinate 814,712, forward strand.
CAACCCTTGCGACAAAACTAGACGGTTATTGTTGAGGTGCACTTTCCGCTTACAAAAATAAATAAATAATAATGTAGACTATGCAACCATGTTTTTGCATGCTTTCATCTGTTATTTCGTGATGTCTAGAAGATCTGCGTGGGGAAAAAACTATAGTCATTTATAATTGACATGTTTTTTAACCACACAGTAAAGTGTGTAATGTGCACAACTCTTTGTGAATGAATGCTACAGAATACTGTAGCATAGTAAACTTATCAACTGTGATAAATACTGTAACGTTAGTGTAAACCGTGGTGCATTGTGATGGTGATGAATTATAGTGTAGAAAACTGAAGCCTATAATTACATTGTTTATTACTACAGTTTTTGCTTCCAAACACTATAGTATTTTTTTCATGTAATGTAATAGCTTATACAGTATTTACCGCATCGATGACAGGCAAATATATTTAAGTTCAGTAGAAAACTCATCTCTCTTCATGATATAAGGATCATGCCCAACATATGTGGTTATTTTCTATTTATATCTCTAAATATGGTATAAATTGCAAAAATATGGACTTTTCCTTATATCTTCCATTCAGTTTTTTTGTAATTCCTGCCCTCCATCTGAATTTTGCCCTCACCAGAACCATGTGATTGAAAACAACCTATATGGTAATGTACTGTAAGGTGTTTAGTTCCATAATGCGCTGTAAGAAGTAAACGAATCATTACATACTGGGCCATCTGACCAATCAGAGAAGAGCAGATTCTCAGAATTTAGAAAGGAAGAAATTTAGAAAGCACACATCTTTCAGAAATAAGACTATGTGAAGTGTACTAAAAGAGGAAATGAGAGTATTAAACAAAAAAAGAGGAACGTTTAAAATAGCAATAATGTGATGCTACTCAAATTAGGGTGCATTTGATGAGTACTAAAATGTGCTGATTCAACTAGTAGAGTCCATAATGATCTGTTTTCGCAAGCAATTAGGTTTGGGAAACTTAATGCCCGCACTTCATCCCACCATGCTCTGAAAATGCATGCAAAAGTGCAAATTGTCATTATTCCACATGCATGAGTGAATTACTCGTAAGGAAATAGTGGTGCTATTTAACACGCTCGTATAATGGCTTTAAATGTGGTTAGTTTGCACTCAGTTCCACTTGCAGGCACCGCTGTACAGTAATGCAAGCTGGCTGGGCTAACCTTATTTGTCAGGAAGCTGTAAAAGATCTATGCACTGGCTAAAATCAATGAGGCCAAACCATTGCACAAGTAACGAGCCCCCTTTCAAGTGTCTTCAATCGCACCCTCAGAGAGAAAGCGGGATTACACCTCTCATTGCTGAATCACCCCCTTTCCTTGGCGCAAATCTCAAATGATCGGGATAATGAAGAGTGTGGGGGGAAGAGAGAGGGATGGTGGGAAGCCGGTCTGACTCAACACACCCCTCCTTCTCCAGTGATGCCTGCTCCATAATCCCCTTAATCCCATTGGCTCTGGAAATAATGCTGTTTGATCAACTGATCAATTTATAACTGCCACTTTATCCGTGCTTCACATAGCTGAGGGCAGAGCATTGAAGGTATGCGGGAGACCACTGTGACTCACAAATAGTGACACAGTTGAAAGCAAAGTTGTTTTGTCTGGATATTTTATTAGGGCTGCACATTATTGGAAAAAATGACATTGCGATATTATGTATTTCTGCAATATATATAGTGATATGAATATTATTTTTCACAATATGACTTAAAGGTGCTGTATGTAAATTTATGACCCTTATAAAGCATAAAAATACCATAATATGTTTGCAGATATTTAAAAAAACATGCTAAGTGAACATACCTGTTTATCTGAAAAACAATGCTGAAGTCAGATATTCTGCTTTGATATACACATTGCGATATAGATGCAAAAACAGTATTGTTTAGCCCTAATTTGTATCCAAGTTAAATGTGCAGATCCAAATTATGAATTGAAAAATTCATGATATTTGTAGTGTGTCGCAGTGGTGCAGTGGGTAGCAAGATCGCCTCACAGCAAGAAGGTCGCTGGTTCGAGCCTAGGCTGGGTCAGTTAGCATTTCTGTGTGGAGTTTGCATGTTCTCTCCGTGTTCGTGTGGGATTCCTCCAAGTGGTCCTGTACGTCCAAAGACATGTGGTACAAGTGAATTGGTTAAGCTAAATTGTCTGTAGTGTATTTGTGTGAATGTTTCTCAGTTATGGCTTGCAGTTGGAAGGGCATCCGCTGTGTAAAACATATGCTGGATAAGTTGGCGGTTCATTCCGCTGTGACAACCCCAGATTGATAAAGGGACTAAGCTGAAAAGAGAATGAATGAATAAATGGTATTTGTAATAAAAATAAACAAATAAGGTGTCACATTGTGTTATTTGTAAAGTAGCTGATTGTGTTTTGAAAGTCTCCAATAGTATAAATTAACACTTCTCCAAAATCCAAAAGACAATGTTCTTAGCATCAGCTTATTTCTCACCAAGTTTAAAGTTCAAAAAAGCTTAAAGAAGCTGCTACCATTTTTATTTTCATATAGTGATGCAGTTCCTAAAGAAACTGAATATTATATGCGAAAACAGTGGGTGTGGCTTGTTTTTCAACTGCAAGCTGATTGGATGTAGTAAAGTAGATGTTTCATTCAGAAAGATCTGGAAAGGGTTTTAGAAGAGTTCTAACTGTTTCTGTGTGTTGTCAAAACTGACAGTTGGAGGGGCGTGGTTAGTATGTTAGCCACGCCCAATACCTAAGACATACCTAATTGGAGAATTTTACTGAAAAAAAATATTTTAAGGGCAAAATATTTTTATTATTTCTTAATGACATGCACAGATAAATTGTTTACCACAAAACTAGCAATGTGAGCTAACAAAATCAAATGGTTAGTTTTGATTTCATGTGTACTTTAAGATGCATTTTACACAAGTGTATTTTAGGTTTACGACAATGCTGTACAATAAAAATGCTCAGCATCCAGACTTGTGATTTGTATAATGTTTAAAAAAAACAATCTCCGCCCACACTATGTAGCCTAAACGCTAGATACCTGATTCAAAAACAGTAAAACTCATAAACAACAACTTTAACAAACTTAAAAATGGGATACTAGCTGCTCTGAATAGCTGCTCTGTATTCTGCACATTGATTGGCTGAAAGTAATTTCACCAGTAAGCACAGAAAAATAAACTCCTGCTTTACTTGATCATGGCCATGGCTGCTTGTTTTACCAAGGTTTGCTTATGTAACAACTTTCAGTATCCACACAGCTGAATTTACTGCTGAACGAGGGGAATGTTTTCTTGGATTAAGAGTCGGTTCAAAGTCATTTTTGCTGAGTGGATGTTCCAGCACTTGTCTTATCTCTAATGCTGTGCTCAAAGTCAAAATCACAGGATGAAATACTCCAGCATGTTTCTGATTTGATTCTGTTTTTATTTGAAAGAGTCCTCTAATCTCTACCTTCATGAGTTTAAATAACAGATTGGATGCTTTAAAACAAACTATTTGTTTCATTTATTTGTTATAATGTTTATATGTTATGTTATTTGTTTGATATTAAATCTAGTGCTGGTTATAATCACATCTAAAATAAAGTTTAAACAAAAATATGCTGTGTTTATATAAATAAAACAGTTAAAATGCAAACCAAAAATGCTTACATTTAGATATTCATTCATTCATTCACTCATTTTTCTTTGGCTTAGTTCCTTATTCATTAGGGGTCACCACAGCAGACTTAACCACCTACTATTCAGCATATGTTTTATGCAGCAGGTGCTCTTCCAGCTGCAACACAGTACTGGGAAACACCCATACACTCTCTTATTAACACCCATACTCATTTGTGTTTTCTATTGTATTCAAGTCAGATTATTAGCTGGCCATTCTACAGCTTGATTTTCTTTCTCTGAAAGCATTGAGAGCTTCTTTGGCTGTGTTTTGGATCACTGTCTTGCTGAAATGTCCACTCTGGTTTCATCGTCATCATCCTGCTAGCTAATGTAGACGTGGGACTGAAGTAGCTAATATTAATTTAAACTGACAAAGGGCAGAGGGTCGCTGAAGAACTACTGAGAGATTTCAGCTGCTGTCTGAGCTTGCCATGTATTTTTACTCCTCTCTTTCTTCATGTGTTCAATACTTTTTTCCCTGTGTCATTTCATTACACAGATTTCTTTGGTCGTTATCAACATCTGGTGAAAATTTCAGGTCAACGGCACCTTTAGAAATATGTTTTATTTGTTTAATACTTATTTCCCTCAATGTATACAAAATAAATATGCACAGAACACATATAAATATATTATGTACAGTACATGCAAGCTTTTAATTTGCTTGTTTTCAATTGTGATTACTCTTTAGACAGCTCTAATTGAAACAGATTAAAGAACAAATGAATATCTTGCTATTATGTTGCTAGCGCTTTGGCATGTGTCCGTGTTGGCTGAAGCTTCGTTCTCTGTCTTCAGGGTGTTACTGTTTCGGTTTTATTGCTGAATTAGTTGCATCCCACACATACGGGTGAAAAAGTTAATGGATTTCCTGACAAGAAATTAAACTAAACATGCTCATAAATGATGAAATGATGCGTTCCTGTGCCAAGCCTGTGCCTTCAGGGCAAGAGGCATAAAGCGGGTTTTGTAAGCATTTCCCTGGGTCTCCATGAATCTGCAGTGTGTCATTATTATGGGATAGTGACAGCACTGTTCTGCTGATACAATTAGACTGGATTTCTGCGCTCTGTCATCATGCTTGTATCATGGTTATGCACTCTTTCATTTGATTTGCAGGCAGTTTCATTTTCTGGGATGTCTGCTTGTGAAAAAGATTATCTGTTTTAAATAAACCTTGTCAAAATATTGTAATCTAATTTAACTTGCATTCCATGTCCTGGTAACAATAACAGTTGTCAAGGCCGTTTGTCTATTTATCTTCTCAGTGTATTATCTTTGTCATACGAATCTTGTTTATTAGGGGTCATTTACTACTTAAGGAATTATAAACAAGGTACAAAAATGTGTACTGGGGATGTGAAATACAGTATGTATTTACCTTATCTGCTATCAGTGGATATAGCTTGTGTTATCTAACTTTTATAAAGTTTGTTTTACTTGCTTTTAAATTTTAGTTTATACATTTAATTTTATCTAAATGAATAATCTAAATATTTGCTAAATGAAAAGAATATATATGCTGGTATATTTCAAATGTTAAGAGGTAAGCTTACATTTGACCTTTTAAAAAAAAATTGTGGGTAATTTTTAACTGCCTACATATATACATTCACTATTTTTGTTTTCATTGTCCAAAAATTGCACATGCATTGTTTAAGCAGTTTGAACAATTGTTTGATTTATATATATATATATATATATATAATAATTTTTTTTATTTTAATCCCTTAATTTTTTTTAATATTCTCAAATTATGTTTAACGGAGCAAGGACATTTTCACAGTACGTCTGATAATATTTTTTCTTCTGGAAAAAGTCTTATTTGTTTTATTTCGGCTAGAAAAGATCATTAGAGATGAGTTATTAAAACAATTATGTTTAGAAATGTGTTTAAAAAATCTTTTCTCCGTTAAACAGAAATTGGGGAAAAAAATAAACAGGCGGCTAATAATTCAGGGGGGCTAATAACTCTGACTTCAACTCTATATATATATTCATTCATTCATTTTCTTTTCGGCTCAGTCCCTTTATTAATCTGGGGTCGCCACAGCGGAATGAACCGCCAACTTATCCAGCATTTGTTTTACACTTCCAGCTGCAACCCATAACTGGGAAACACCCATACACTCTCATTCACACATACACTACGGACAAAGCTCAAACCAGCGACTTTTTTGCTGTGAGGCAACATCGCTACCCACTGTACCACTACTCCACCCTCACCTTTATTTTATTTTATTTTATTTTATTTTGGTCAATTGGTTCACAAGTATGGTAGATTATTTATTTTTTAACACCATTTTCAGGTGTTTTAATTCAACTACCAATTTTGTATTATTTCTATTATTAAATTTAACCATTTAATTAAATTTATTCCAGTGTTTACAACTACCTCTGGAAGTTGTCAAAAGAGGACAACCCTTTCAGACCCCATTTACGTTTTGCGTCATCATCTAGCAATCAGACTGACAAAATCACATCCCAATTCCAGGAATAATCATGGTCTGTATTGTACAACTACAGTAGTCGAGCAATAATCAATAGCATCTATTTAGCACACAGTTAGTGAGTGATCTCATTAGTCAGTAATCAACTCAGTGTGTCCCTATACCAGAATTATTTATACAAGCCCTTTACATATAGACACACAGAATGTCATTACGTGCATGCAAAGAGTTGTTTTTTTCATCCGTCCTCCTACACAGAGAAGCCGAGGCCTTCTCAATCCCGATGATCACACTCAAGCAGAAGAGTGCCTTTAAATTACTGTGTTTACTGCCTAGCTTTTGCTGGACCATGAGAAGTGAACCCTTCCCTGAATGATCCACTCACTGACTTTAGTGTTATGGTGGAGAAGGGAAAAATAAAGCAAGGAGAAGGATTTTCATGGCCTAAACTGCTGAGCCTTGTAATTAAGTGGAGAAGTTGGCTGAGGACTCGGGATGTTGTTTGTTCCAGCCTCTGGTCAGTAAAGAGGAAGTCGCTGAAAACCATGTTTTGACCACTGGGAAGCATGTTATCTTCAGCCACAGCAGCGATATCTCTGCACTGTTTGTGTGTTACGGTTACAATTCAGTTGATTTGCTAAAGTTTTTTGTTGAAGTAGAGCTGTGCTATATGACAATATCAACAGAGGCTCATTGGTAATATGTGCTTTGACCTACATTTTGATGAAACGGCAAAAGAGTACTTGAACACGAGACAACTTTTCACCTCAACGAGAAATCTTGTCGTGATTTAATCTTGCGAGATCTCGTCCAACGAGATCTTGTAACACCCTTAGTGATTTGTATGACAAGCCCCGCCTTCTCGTTGATAAATTATAAATGTACAAATAAACATACCCCAAGCAAAAAATTTCAGATTTACAAAAATGTGAACAGCACCCTCTAGTGTATTTGTCATCTGAAATGTGCAACAAAACGTACCCAGAACAAACTTTTTTATGTTTCACAAAAATGTAGGCCAAGACATGTATTTCCAAGTAGCTTAGGATGGATAATTTATATATTGATTGACAAAAATTCTGTCATTTCATATTATTCCATACCCCCTAGTTTTTTTCGATTCCACGAACGATGAATCCAACGCAAAATCAACAAAAAGTTGCAAATTTTTGCAATTCTGCAAAATTCTTAATTAAACGCAAAATAAGCGAAAAAATGTTATAATTTCATAATCATGAAAATCGCTAAATGATTTCGTTTAACTCTTTTCCTCCAGTTAACGAGAGAAAATGCTTACCTGTGACTGTTTTACCGCAATCTGTGTTTTAGGTGTATTACAGTAGGGGAAGCCCTAACGCATTTTGTATTAAAAAGAAAGTTTGTGCATTAAAAATACAGTTATACAACCTTCCTTCAGATTAATCCCTACTGTTTTAGATCTTGTCTTGACAAGAAACCAAAATAAAGAAGCTTTATTTTTATAAATTGTGTCATTGGCTACCTAATATGGTAAATAAGATTTTATATATATATATATATATATATATATATATGTGTGTGTGTGTATACTGTAAAATTGTCCGCAAATTTCTGGGAATTACCACAACATCAGTCCTTTTTATCGCAAAAATCACACAAAAAAATCATGAAAAACTAGGGGGTTTGTTATTCTCTATCATTTATTGAGTAGTTATGCAAAATACTTTGTTTACAGTAATAGTAATTTTTTTTAGCATTTCGATGAAAACAGTATTATACTGTAAGCAAAGAAATGTAAATAACAGAATGGGGAGACAGTTTATAGCTTAAAAGTACAATGATTGCATTTTTACGTTTTATTTTGAATTATTTTATGTTTTAAATTTCATAAATATTTATATTTATAGTCTACGTTCTGGAAAAAGTTCTAATAAAGTGAGAACGGTAATCACATATAAATCACAAATACTGTAAATATCAAAATTAGTTTAGTTTTTTTGCATATAGTCAATACATTATTTAGTGAATTTGCAGAAAAGGCACTATATATCATGATATGTATTGCTATTGGGATTTGAGATGTTTTATATCGTGGTATGAGATTTTTGTCATATCGCTCAGCCCTACAAATGTATGTCATGCTAATCGGAGGCCGATGACATTGCTAGGCATTGAAAGCATACACACATAATATATTTCCAATGATCGCTGACATCTGTTTTGCTTCATGCGCACATCCTCTCAGGATATTCATGTTCTTTGTCCATATGTCTTGTTGTGCTGAGAGATCAGTATGTTATTTTTAAGGAATGCACACATTACTGTGCACATATGACCTAGATGCTTACAGTAGACGACCAAGGGAGTGCAGCCTTATGATTGGGCAGTGTGTTTCTTTTTTGATTTAATGATGCGCAGTTATTACTCCATATGCAGTTATTGTTGACAGAACTTTCATTTAGCAAGAATGCATTGAATTGATCAAATGAGACAGTAAAGACATTAAAATGAACGTATGTAGTCTGACAGAATCCTAAAAAACATAATTATAAATGTGAACATCAGATCAGCTCGTTTGAATGATTTCTAAAGGATCATTGCAGTAACATTTCATAATATTACAGCTTCGGTTTGGCATCTTACTGGCCAGAAATGTTTGAATGCTGTTGTGTTTCTGTTCATAATTATAAATGTATTTTCATATTTCACATGTTTTGATGTTAAAGATTTCCAAATATGACATTTGCGACCCCCTTACTAAAATATAAATTATTCATTATTAAACAGGTTTTAAAAGTAAAAATAAAAAAATAAAAAAAATAATAAAAATAAAAATTCATTCATTCATTTTCCTTCGGCTTGGTCTCTTTATTCATCAGGGGTTTCCACACCGGAATGAACCACCATCTTATCCAGCATATGTTTTACGAGGCAGATGCCCTTCGAGCTGCAACCCAGTACTAGGAAACACCCATACACACTCATTCACACACATACACTACGGCCAATTTAGTTTGTTCAATTTGTCTATAGTGCATGTCTTTGGACTGTGGGGGAAACCAGAGCACCTGGAGGAAACCCATGCAAACATGGGGAGAACATGCAAACTCCACACAGAAATGCCATAGTCATCCTTATCGTCATATTTTTTTATGTTTGCTGTACATCTTTTCCCATCTTCTGTTAATGTCAGATGTATAAACTTAATAATAAAAAACTACATCATTTTTTAATCACATTTAATATTAATAAAATGGCTTGATTTTTAAAATGGCTACATTTTTGTAGATATAAATTGTCATTTAGATATAAAGATATAATATAGTCCTGATATAATAGTAGTCCTGTCACTTTAATTTCGCTCATTAATAAAACTGTATAAATTTCTAATTCTGTAAATGTGTGAAAAATTAAATTAAACTACTGAATAATATTTCAGGTTAAACTTAACTGTTTAAAATTAAGGTCCCTGGGTCAAACTTTGAAAAACGCTGTTTAAAAGAGTGTAAAGAAAAGATATTTTATGTATAAGGACTTTGAAAATTATTGCTCCTTTTTGATATAGCTCAAGCCTGTCTTCTACTATTTGTGTTTGCATATATGAACCTTGTTGTTTTACACGGGATTCTGGATCTGTCACATCTTCATTTAAAACTGCTGTAATCACCTCAGTACTAAAAACAACTGGAGATCTAATTTGGTTAACTTCAGATCAATTTGCTATTTTTCTGTAAAATACTAGAAAAATGTGTTGCTTCTCAAATTCATAACTACCTTTCTATTAACAATCTGTTTGAGCTCTTTCAGTCTGGCTTTCGCCCCAACCATAGTACTGAGACTGCTCTTGTTAGGATCACTAATGATTTATTACTGGAAGCAGACTCTAACAACAGTTTACTAACAATTCTTATTCTTTTGGACTTGAGTGCAGCCTTTGACACGGTTTCGCACGAGGGACTTTTGAATAAGCTTGTTTCTGTAGGAATCTCTGGCATCCCTTTCTTATGGTTTAAGTCTTATCTTACAGAATGTACTCAGTTTGTCCAAATTAAGGATTTTAGGTCAAGAACTCAGATTGTTACTACTAGTGTCCCTCAAGGCTCCGTACTGCACCCACTCCTTTTTTTATCATATATTTACTCCCTCTTGGTCATATTTTTAGAAAATACAACATTCAATTTCACTGCTATGCTGATGATACTCAACTCAACTTGTCCACTCTAGTTCTTTTCCTCCTTCCGCTTTGACTAGATGTTTAGCTGAAATAAAAATCTGGCTATCAGCTAACTTTTTAAAATTAAATAGTGTCAAAATTGAAGCCCTACTCATTGGGACTAAAAGTTTCTTGAATAAATCGAATAATTTTACAATAGATGTTGATAATAGCATAATTCGTCCCTCTCTACAGGCCAAGAGTTTGGGTGTCATCTTGAATAGCACACTTTCATTTGGAAGCCGCATCAATAATATTACGTGTACTGCATATTTTCACCTGCAAAATATTACTCGTCTCCACCCTTCTCTCACAACCAATAATACAGCAATTCTCATCCATGAATTAGGGGGCTTTCACACTAGCACTTTTGGTCCGCACCCGGGTTCATCTGATGTCAAAGTGCGGTACATTTACCTAGTGTGAACGCTGTCTTCTGAACTCGGGTGCACACCCGTGAACCATACCCAAGTCTGCCTGAGGGTGCTATAACACTTGGTTCAATTGTCCCCCTTGCCACCTTCTTGGTTGGTTTGTGCTCACACTGTCTTTTTCCCTTCTGAACCCCAGTACGCTTGCGTCATCGAGCTGCTGTTTTGTTTACAGCTGTTGTCAGGTGATGGTAACGAAAGCAAAGCACCAAAATGGAAAGTCGTCCGCATATTGCGGTCGTTGCTTTTACTGAATCTTTTGGCTTTGGACTACAGAAAGCATCTGCCGCAAAAATATAAGAAACTTTCAGAATATCACACAGCGTTTGCAGAAGCTGTTTTTGGAGGAGACAAGCAGACATTATCACTGTGTTTGCCCTAGCTCAGTCCCGCTTGTCAACAAGGTACAATACGTGACACACACACACACAAATGAACATTATGAAAATGATAGTTTGTTGTACAATTGGCGGTTTACTTTCATTATTTGGTACGATTGCATTCATATCAGAAGTATCAGAGTTGTTACGTGTTACTTCACGTCTTGACTACTGTAATGCACTTCTCACTGGGCTACCTTCTAAACTTCTCCATAAACTCCAAATGGTTTAGAGCCTTGCAGCTCATGTCATTTTTAGCACTTCATCTCACCAGCTGTGACATACACCACTTCTCTATCTGCTTCACTGGCTTCCGGTAAAGTTTCGTATTGACTTTAAAATATTATTTCTCATTTTCAACGCACTTTAACAATCTTGCTCCTCAATATCTCACCAAACTTCTCCATATTTATACCCCTTCTCGCACTCTTAGATCAGCCAACTTTTTCTCCCTGGTGCCACCTCGCACTCGAATTAAGCACAATGGGAGTGAGATTTTTTAGCTTTATGGCTCCTCGGCTATGGAACTCGCTTCCCCTGGACCCAAGGAGCAGTAATAGTCTTCACACTTTTAAATCTCGCCTTATGACCCATATTTTTAAGCATTCTTCTCTACTGTATGACTATGACCACAGTCCAAAGACATGCGCTATAGGTGAATTGGGTAAGTTAATAGTGTATGTGTGTGAACGAGTGTGTATGGGTGTTTCCCAGTGATGGGTTGCAGCAGGAAGGTCATCCACTGCGTAAAACATATTCTGGATAAGTTGACGGTTCATTCCGTTATGGCGACCCCTAATAAATAAAGGGACTAAGCCAAAAAGAAAATAAATGAATAAATGAATGAATGTTTGGTGATGCTTGTTGTAAGGTGACTTTGGGTGTCGCCATTTTTATATAAAATGATATAAATAAATAGTAAATATAATGAATTATTAAATAAAATGAATTATTATTGTTATTATTAATTATTATTTAATATTTACACATTGACAATCTACTTTGTTAACTTTGAATTGAGTTTTCTTGCCAGTTTCATACAGCTGAAAAAAGTCACAAACTCCATTTCCATGTGCAGTTGTAGCTAATATTAGCTCTAAACCCCTGCACAAACTCATAGTTTAAAAATCCCCTGGGAACAGCATGCAACGCTGTCAATCTTTGACTTACTGTTTTCAACATACTATCAATTGGGACATAGAAATATGCCATTCAGCATGACAACACTAGCTAGTGTATTACTGAAGCAATTCTGACCAGGCCATATTTTTCCACTTATACTTCACAGACTGACAGCCACAGGAAGTCTTAATGGACCTCATCATATGTCCATATGTCAAAAGCTGAAGCATGCACACAGCACTTTTCACTGTCAGGTGTTTCAAGCTCAAAAAACACTGTTTAAAGGCATGCATAATTGCCTGTGTTAAGTGCAGAAGCTAATGGCTGTGGTGCTAGTAGAGCCTGTTGTGACTGCATTAGTTAAGGGTGGGACTGCGCTGACACCATGCAAAACAGCTAGACCTTCTCAGAAGGACCATTCACGTCAGCCCAAGGTAAACTTTCACTCCGAACACCACAAATCTCTCTTTATTTTGCTGTAGTGAGACAGAGTGATGGAAAAAGGCCGCAGTGTCCAGCCAGAGCTTGTTAAACATTACACACACACATGGAGGCTCTGAGGGAACAAACAACTCTTCTGGAGATGAAGAGTTGCTGGAAAACCTAAATGAATCTTATCCCTTTTATTTTTAGCGCTGTTTCCAATCTGCTTGAATGCTGTCATTAAGAATCAAGGTCCTAATGTGGGGAAAATGTAAAAACAACCTCTCACGCGTCTCTGTGTTAAAGAGATGTTTTGTAATGTTGTTCTTTTAGTGTGTAATATGGCTGTGCATGTATGAAATATGCAGTCCCAAAACTCTAAATCTTCAATGTAAGGGATTTTTTTTCTGTTTATCAGACAGAACTCACTAGGGCTGAGCAATATACTTTATTGTTTCAGCATCGATAAAGCAATGTGATCATTTGCAATAGTCATATCGCAGGATATGCAATATTGAGTGAGTCTCTATATTATTATTCTATAGTAAATTATTTACTCAGCATTCTACACACAATACCCCATAATGATAATGTGAAAAAGATTTTTTGAAATTATTGCAAATTTATTAAAAATAAAAAAACTGAAAGATCACATGTACAGAAGTATTCACAGCCTTTGCCCTGAAGCTTTAAATTGAGCTCAGGTACATTCTGTTTCCACTGATCATTCTTGAGATGTTTCAGCAGCTTAATTGGAGTTCACCTGTGGTAAATTCAGTTGATTGGACATGATTTGAAAAGACATACAACTGTCTATATAAGGTCCCAGGGTTGACAGTACATATCAAAGGACAAACCAAGCATGAAGACTAAGGAATTGTCTGTAGACCTCCGAGACAGGATTGTCTTCAGGCACAAGGCTGGGGAAGGTTAAAGAACATGTTCAGCTGCTCTCAAAGTTCCAATGAGCACAGTGGCCTCTGTCATCTGTCAGTGGAAGATGTTTGGAACCACCAAGACTCTTCCAAGAGCTGGCCGGCCATCTAAGTTGAGTGATTGGGGGAGAAGGGCCTTAGTCAGGGAGGTGATGGTCATAGTCTGAGCTCCAGCGTTCTTCTGTGGAGAGAGGAGAACCTTACAGAAGGACAATTATCTGTGCAGCAATCCACCAATCAGGCCTGTATGGTAGAGTGGCCAGACGGAAGCCACTTCCCGCCTGGAATTTGCCAAAAGGCATCTGAAGGACTCTCAAACCATAAGAAACAAAATTCTCTGGTTTGATGAGACTAAAATTGAACTCTTTGGAGTGAATGCCAGACGTTACGTTTGGAGAAAACCAGGCACAGCTCATCACCAGGCTAATACCATCCCTACATTGAAGCATGGTAATGGCAGCATCATGCTGTTGGGATGTTTTTTTAGCAGCAGGAACTGGAAGACTAGTCAGAATAGAGGGAAAGAATAATGCAGCAATGTACAGAGACATCCTGAATGAAAATCTGCTTCAGAGTGCTCTTGACTTCAGACTGGGGCTACGGTTCATCTTCCAGCAGGACGATGACCCAAAGAACATAGCCAAAATATCAATGGAGTGGCTTCACAACAACTCTGTGAATGTGCTTGAGTGGCCTAGCAAGAGCCCAGACCTAAATCCTATTGAACATCTCTGGAGAGATCTGAAAATGGCTGTACACCGTCACTTCCCATCCAACCTGATAGAGCTTGAGAGGTACTGCAAGGAGGAATGGGCAGAAATTTTTAAAGACAGGTGTGCCAAGCTTGTGGCATCATATTCAAAAAGAATTGAGTCTGTAATTACTGCCAAAGGTGCATCAACAAAGTATTGAGCAAAGGCTGTGAATACTTCTGTACATGTGATTTTTCAGATTTTTTATTTTTAATAAATTTGCAACAATTTCAAAAACTCTTTTTTCACATTGTCATTATGAAGTATTGTGTGTAGAATTTTGAGGAAATAAATTTATTTAATCAATTTGGAAAAAGGCTGTAACAAAAAAATGTGGAAAAAGTTAAGCACTATGAATACTTTTTGGATGCGCTGTAGGTTGCCAGGTATTCATTCCAAGGATCAATACATAAGTGAAAGGATGTATTTGTCCCTTTCTTTGTCTACAGATAAGCTTGTGTTGGCAATGGTATGTTATATAATTACCTTTCCCCCCAAAAAAACACAATCTGAGGCTCTGTCATTTTTCCACTATACTGAATTTCCAAAATAGCCCAACCGTGTGGGAAATTTAAACAAATATTGATGTGCTCAGATAAATCATTTATAATAAACACTGCAGTATCCCATAAAAAACAAGGCATGTCCATTTTGATTTAATGACAACTTTAAAACTTGACCGCTCTAGTCCCTATTCATTGTAATTTCCTTTATGTGCTCCACTTGAAAAAGGAAAGCCATACATTTTTATTTTTAAAGTTTTGGCTTGTTTCAGAGTCCATAAGGTCAATCCTCTCATGGTGAAGTTTGTGTATTGGTCGTCGCCCAGTTTATTGCCTGACGAAGTCCTGTGGTGTGTTGAAAAATGTTGATATCCCCACATCGCTTCATCATGTTTTTCTTCATGCGTCCATACATGTCAGCCAGATTTATAGTCTGGCCTTTTCTCTTAAACCACAGTCCGCCTGTAAGAGCTGAAGCTGCACTCACACTGGCCTCACACTGTTCAGCTCTCCCTCAAGAGACACTCAGTCAACTAATTGTGAGTAGGCATAGGTACAGTAGGTTTTATTTGTAACTTTCTTAAGACAACACACAGCAGTGTGATTTGACTAGCTTAATGCATTTTCCAAGATTTTAGTCTCTAAAAAAGCTAAGTTGTGTTT
Organism: Danio tinwini; assembly: GCA_903798205.1. NCBI lineage: Eukaryota > Metazoa > Chordata > Actinopteri > Cypriniformes > Danionidae > Danio > Danio tinwini. Next base: position 830,238 of record CAIGQZ010032389.1, read on the forward strand.
ATGGGATAATTGTCTGATCTGTTTATTGCAAAAAATTGCAGTATATTAGAATACTGTACCAAATACAAAACAGTATATTTTAAATTCAGTAAACACTTTTAAATATTTAGTGAAGATTAAGTTAGAAATTAATATATTTATTCAGCCAGGATGCATTATTGGATCAACATTCACAAATTTTTTGATTTGATCTTAATGAGTGTTTCTTGAGTAGGAAAATTTTGAATTATTATTAGGCATATTAGAATGACTTCTGATGGATCATGCAACACTAATGCTGAAAATTCTGGTTATTTTTTCTAATATATTTACATAGCAAATTTATATTTGTATATATTTATAGGAATGGATATTTACTGAGAAATATAAATTTTATGGGTTGCCTTTAATTTTTAAAGCGATAGTTCACCTTAAAATGAAAATGTTACTCACTCTCAAGTAGTTCCAAAGCTTTAAGTTACTTTATTCTGCTGAACACAAAAGAAGATATAGTGTTTTGAGGAAATGATGTTACCATTGACATCCATAGTACACTGTGGTAAAAAAAAATATTACATTTTTTAGTTAAATCAAATGATCTTTTCTAGTCATCTCAACTTACTTCAATCAAACTGACAAAAAAATATTAGGCTAAACTTTGTACAAATACATTTTTGGAATACATTTGTTTAAACCTGATTAACTTATTAAAATAAGTTAAATCATCATACATATATTTGTTGTCTTGACTTTTTGTTGTAAATTTTTACAGTGCAGGAAAAACAAATACCATGGAAGTCAATGGTTAAAGGTTTTCAGATCAAAGAAAGTCAAACAGGATTGAAACTCTTGAAGGCTGAGCAGATGATGACAGAATTCACATTTTTGAGTGAACTATAGGTAATGCAGAAGAACTTTTAATTTTCAGTAACCCAGTTAAAGCACTTCCTGTGAACTGTATGCCATTACGAAATCGCCCCCTTTAAGTATGTTTCCACAAGAATTACTGCATTAAATCCCATTGTTCCGCACCATGCCTTTAAAATATGAAAATAATTTTAACTCCAGTATTTTCAATGGAGTTTCTGCGATCCTGACGTGCGTGTCTGTGTAAACAATACACAACAACACATCTCATTTTACACTTGAACAACTAAGATGAATGCTTAAGTCTGTTTAACTGATTATATTTTAATTACATTACAAAATCGATGCTGTAAAAGCAACCGTATAAAAAAGGTCACATTAACCGCTTACCGGAAGTTTAACGGTAGGGAAGAAACACTAGCTGTGCATTTATTCAAAGATGGATGGATCTTACATGAACCATTTGCCACGCTCCAACAGGATCTTATTAGTTTTACATTTTTTCTTTACATGTTATTATGGATGGGCATACAGCAAGAAGGTGGCCGGTTCGAATTTGCATGTTATCCCAGTGTTTGCGTGCATTTCCTCTAGGTGCTCCGGTTTCCAGTCCAACGGTATGTGCAATATGTGAATTGAATGAATTAAATTGGCCATAGTGTATATATGTGTGTGTGTGTGTGTGTGTGTGTGTGTGTGTGTGTGAATGAGAGTGTGTATGAATGTTTCCCAGTACTGGGTTGCAGCTAGAAGGGCATCCTCTGCTGTAAAACTTATGCTGGAGTAGTTGGCGGTTCATTCCACTGTGGCGATCTCTGATAAATCAGAGACTAAGCAGAAGGAAAATGAATGAATGAATGTTATTGATTTGATTGGCTGGATAGGTGCCACCCTGGCTCTCAAAGTAGTCTTGCCTCTGGTGTGAGAAACATATTCATAAGCAAAACTATATTATATGCTTCATTTTCCAGGTTATATTACAGCCATTCACATAGACCGCTGCACTTTATACATTGTTCCCACACCAGTCAATTATTGTGATACAATCTTCAGATAAACCCACCCTTAAATGGCAAATTAAAACAAAACAAACTACGCTCCACCACTTCCCATGTAAGTCAGATGGTGTTTTTTTTTTCTGTCTAAGTGGGCGGTTCTTGGCTAGAGAATGAGCCGCAATGTGGACCAGACTGAATGCCAATTAATTAAAGCTCATCCTAAATATGTGACTTATAACCACACAATTAACTAACGTACTTTTTATATTTCGTGCAATTCTCTGGTGTGCAATAAGCTCTTCTTGAAATCCGGGATCTCCTCCATTTGCTCCGCTCAGCAGGAGTCTGCTACTAGATTGGGCCGTTGTTGGATTTGCTGTTGCTTTTGGCTGCGGGTGCAGTTACGCTGTTTTGCCAGCTGTGTGCCGTCTTTTGTTTTTGCTTCCAAGCATCACGTGCTGGAGATTTCAAGGAGGTGTTTTTTCAACGTGCCAACAGTTGCCACAATCTGGCTCGCGTGGAGGAAATGAGCCATATTTCACATGAAAGACGTTTGATTAGCATCCATTTACTGTGTGAAATTCAGTCTTAATGCGTGAAAGTGTAAAACGATATGCTCATTTTACAGTTACAGTTGCAATCTAAACCAGCTCTGACTCACTGACTGGCTTAATATGAGGGAAATATTAAATTGAAGCATATGCATCCATAGACATAAGTGGAGGAGGTTGTGTGTGTGTGTGTGTGTGTGTGTGTGTGTTTGTGTGTAAATGTTTGAATAGGAAGCCACTTTTGGACTTTGAACTTGAGACTGATTTGTGCTGATTGAGAGTATTGAGCATGTACATTAGCGGAGTGACGCTGCCTTTGTAGCTTCAGCTGTTTACACAGTTGAGTCTGTGTGTGTAGATTAAAGAGCCGCAGCATTACACTGATACTCTGCATTTGTGTTCTGGAGGAGCACATGTGAACACTGGAGGAGAGCCACGCTTCATATCAGTCGTTCTACTGTACAGTTCATTCCTTCTTTATGCTTGATTTTGTTTTCTTTCTTTACTTGTTACCTTTACCTTCTTTTCATTTTTTGTTCTTGTTCTTTCTCTCCTTCTTTTTTATCTTTCCTCTTTCCTTCCTTTTTAACATTTCCTTCCCCCATTACATCTGTTGTTTTCTCCTTCATTTCCTGCTCCTTTCATTTCTTCCTCTCTTAATTTGAGCTTTTACTTCCTTGCTTTCTTCCTTCCTTCCTTCCTTCCTTCTTTCCTTCCTTCCTTCCTTCCTTCCTTCCTTCCTTCCTTCTTTCCTTCCTTCCTTCCTTCCTTCCTTCCTTCCTTCCTTCCTTCCTTC
>CAIGQZ010032389.1:833438-857206 GCA_903798205.1 Danio tinwini
CTTCCTTCCTTCCTTCCTTCCTTCCTTCCTTCCTTCCTTCCTTCCTTTCTTCCTTCCTTCCCTCCTTCCTTCCTTCCTTCCTTCCTTCTTTCTTTCCTTCCTTCCCTCCTTCCTTTCTTCCTTCCTTCCCTTCTTCCTTTCATTCTTCCTTCCTTCTTTCTATCCTTCCTTTATCCTTCCTTTCTTTTTTCCATCATTACTTTATTTGACTTTTTCCTTTGTCCTGTTTTCTCTACTTTTTTCTATTTAGTTACTTTTATCCTTATTTTGTCTTTTAATTTCATTTTCTTTTTTCATTTTCTTTGTTTCTTTGTTTCTTTCTTTCTTTCTTTCTTTCTTTTTTATTTTCTTCTCACAGCCTTATTTCTTCATCCTAATTCTCTCCTTCCTTCCTTTCTTACTTCTTTCCTTCCTTGTTTTATCCTTCCTTCCATATTTACTTTATTCGACTCTTTCCTTTGTCCTGTTTTTTTTTTACTTTTCTATTTTTAGTTACCTTTTTATCCATGTTTTGTGCTTTAATTTCATTTTTCCTTCCCCTTTTCTTTTTCTTTTTTCTTTCTTTCTTTTTCATTTCCTTCTCACTGCCTTATTTCTTCATCCTAATTCCTTCCTTCTTTCCTTCCTTTCTTCCTTCCTTCCTTCCTTCCATCCTTCCTTCCTTCTTTCCTTCCTTCCTTCCTTCCTTTATCCTTTCTTCCTTCTTTCCATCATTACTTACCTTACTTTATTCGACTCTTTCCTTTGTCCTGTTTTCTTTACTCTCTCTATTTAAGTTACTTTTTATCCTAATTTTGTTATTAATCTTTCTTTCTTTCTTTCTTTCTTTCTTTCTTTCTTTTTCTTTCTTTCTTTTCTTTCTTTCTTTTTCTTGGTGTGTCATTGTTCATGTTCTGCACCCTTCTTTTCTTTATCCTAATTCTTCCTTCCTTCCTTCCTTCCTTCCTTCCTTCCTTCCTTCCTTCCTTCCTTCCTTCCTTCCTTCCTTCCTTCCTTCCTTCCTGTCTTCCTTTTCCCTCCCTCCCTCCCTCCCTCCCTCCCTCCCTCCCCCTTCCTTCCTCCCTCCCTCCCTCCCTCCTTTTTTTCTTTCTTTCTTTCTTTCTTTCTTTCTTTCTTTCTTTCTTTCTTTTCTTCCTTCATTCCTTCCTTCCTTTCTTCCTTCATTTCTTTATTTATTTTTCCTATTACTTTTTGACTCTTTCCTATGTCCTGTTTTCTTTACATCTCCTTTTCTTTCTTTTTTCGTATGTCCTTCATTTTCATTTTCCTCTCATAGCCTTCTTTTCTTCATTCCTTTCCTCTTTCCTTTCTTCTTTCCTTACTTCCATCCATCTTCCTTCCTCCCTTCCATATACAGTATATCTTCTATTTTTTCTTGTCCTTTCTCTGTGCTATTTATTATATATATTCTTCCTCTTCCTTTTTTTCTTATTTCTTTATTTCCTCCTTTCACTCCTTCTCTAATCCAGTAAATGTGCTCACCCCCAGAGTTGCCTCTGATGTCGACACTCAGGTTAATGATCCTCGGAGCGTTCAACTTAAAGGCTAAACCGAATGGCTAACATCCGTCGGCTGAGGAGGAGTGAGGGATTAGAAAGCTGACAGGCCTCCTCCCTCATTAAAGCATCCGGTCATTTCCATGCAGAGCACATCCCAGAATTCACTTCCTCCCCGTCTTTGACTGCGGTCTCGTTCGGGACGGGAGGGAAGGAGGGGGATCGTGGGATGACCGGCGGCTGAAGCGAGTGTGGGATCGTCCGCTCTCTGTCTTCGACCTCACAGAAAGAGCTGTGCGCTGAATGCTAAACTTTTCCTTGCATTGTACCGGTGGCTGTTTAGACTACTGTCAGGGATATGCCAGTTTCCGTTATTTTTATTTGCATTATACTCTTGTTTCTTCATTTTGGCAGGCTGCTTCTAGCCAAGGGCAACCTGTAGGAAACCCTTATTATTGTAATTGTAACCTTTAGAAAATTAAACATTTTATTTTTTATAGATTTTTTTCATTTTGTTTTTAATAACATTTTTATGAATATAGGTTTTATTTAAAAGTCTTGCTAGGGGTAATTTCAAGTTAGATGCACAGTGACAAAAACAGATTCAACATTATGTAGTTTGATATTAATGCGTAGATTGATAATAACACTGTAAAATATATTTATATATGATTGTTTGCATAGGAACTCACTTTGATTGCAATGGCAGCTTTTATCTATGCATTATTATTATTGTTATTATTATTATTATTATTATTAGTAGTAGTAGTAGTAGTAGTATAGTAGTAGTAGTGTTATTTGCTAATTTTATTTTTTATTTGATAGGGTTATTGCGATATATATATATGCGATATATATTGCTAAATGAACACAATTTCACTAGATGAGTTGAATAAATGTTTCTACAGAATCTACAATTTTAGATTGATTGGGAAGATTTTGTAGGGAAGTACATAAAATATAATTCAAGTTTATTTGTATAGCACTTAAGCACAATGAGTCTTGTATAATAAACATAATATTTATATTATTGAGCACAATATTTGTAAAATAAACAGTCTACAAGCACAGATATATAAATTCAGTAAAGAAAAATATGCTAATTGAATATGCAGCATTCTATTGTTTTATTGTCTAAATGTGTCCAGGTATAATTGAATAATCAAATTTAAAAATATATAGCATAGTCTCCGTTTTATAAACAATTTAATACAATTAATCGTTATTAATTTTTCAAAGTTACAAACGGTAAATTTTTTATGCCTGAATGCTTTTAAAACCCTTACACAGTCACAGGCCTCAAAAACACTTGCGACTCAACATTGCATATACTTGCGATGTGTCTATTGCTAATGATCACATTACGATATCAATGGTGAAAGATACATTGTGCAGCCCTAGTTTGATTTGATTTGAATTTCATAATTTGATTTAAAATTTTTATATATGTATGGCTTCTCTACTGACTAAGCTTTCATTTATTATTAGGGGCCAAGCAACAAAGATGCGTAGGCACCTATTGTATTCATTCCAGTTCTTCTTCTTCTTCCTCTTCCTCTTTCTCTTCCTCTTTCTCCTCCGCTCTGGGAGTCTATGACAGCCCTATGAACCATTTGCAACATTTGCGCAAACTTTGGCACACTGATAGAGGACAGTCTGATCTTCAACCACAACACATTTGGCCTCTCTAACTCAAACTCTCTAACACAACCATTGTCCAAAGTTTTACATATGTTTATTGCCATAACCTTTGAACCGAATGGGCTACAATCAACAACATTTTGTCGTTAATTCCTTGGCCGATTCAAACACACCCTATGACATCATGACAAATTTTCCACTATTTAAAATTATTTGTAAAACCTATTTGAATTAACTGGTCCTAGGCCATTTTTCAGATTTTCACCAAAATTAAATCACATGATCTACAGACCATGCTGACCGAAAGGTATTGAATTCAATTTGATTAGACCAGGGGTGTCCAAACTCGGTCCTGGAGGGCTGGTGTCCTGGAGAGTTTAGCTCCAACCCTAATCAAACACATCTGAAGCAGCTCATCAAGCTCTTAGATATACTGGAAACTTCCTGCAGGTGTGATGAAGTAAGTTAGAGCTAAACTCAGCAGGACAGCGGCCCTCCAGGGCCGAGTTTGAACACCCCTGGATTAGACTAACCATTTTCGATTAACTTGCGAATAAATTTAACGTAGACCTTACAAAAATTTAATAAGGTGTTATCTCCATAACGCATTGACATATTTACACCAAACTTGGTGTGTGTTATCACAACCATAGTCTGAAGTTAGCTGCAGCGTTTTGGTACACTGGCCCCCAGTGGTCCAGAGATACAAAAAATGGCGTTTTGCTTTTAACTTCGCAACCCTTGGTCCAACATTTATAAAGTTTGTCTTTTTACATCCGGCAGAGCATGCCAAGTCTAATGATGTCTGATTATGATGAGTCATTATAATCTCATCTTATAATTCAGTTAATAATGATTTGTAATCAATATGAATTGCTCCCCTACGATTATCAAATAGGAAAAAAGTGTCTTAGGTAATGAAACCTTTTCACCAGACTGTTATGTTATGTTTAACGTTCAGCATAACCTTACATTTTTTAAAGTTTTTAATATTTTATATATATATATATATATATATATATTACATCATCTTTAAATCAAATTACAAAAAACTAATTTCTGCTTGTGCAAGGTATTTCTAATGCAGCATCTATGAGGCAGGACAGTAAATTTGACGTTTGACGTTTGGTCTCACGTTTCCCTTTCTGAACACCATCATGGAGTTTTTCTTTTATTATTTCAGCAAATGGGATTGTCAAAAAATTATTTGTTTTACTTTCCCATTCACTGTGCTCCTAAATTTACCCAACTATGCCAGCTTCCGCTACTGAGAAACCTGGTGTGATACTCTGTCCTCCTCTTTTAATCAGCTAAACTAATCTAAAAATTTCATATTGATCTAAGAAGTGCATATTGACAGCTTCAGTCTTGTTTTCATTGCCCTTGGCTCCAACACACTGTTCAAGGTCAATGCCAAGGAAGTCTTTTAATGCAGCGGCCCATTGAATAATGGTCTGTTAATTCAGCGTCGGCCCTCATCAAAGCTCTGATAGATAAGCATTGAATCTGCACTGCGATGGCTCTCTTTATCAGCCCGTCTGGATCTCTCTGGATTGATTCCGGAGCGAACAGAGCATCTCTTGTGTCTGAAGCCTAGCGGAGCTTGTCCTGCGAGTGACTCCGCTCATATTAATCATTTATGTGCTTCCCAGGTGTCCGGCCTGTTAACTGACTCGCAGTGACCACCGGGGGGAAATCCAGAAAACCTCCTCTCCGCTCGACTTGTAGCCTGGTCTCCAGGGGCCACTCGTGCCAGCTGAGGGTTTACGAGGCCCCGGACTCCCTCCCTCTGTCACGCTCTATCTCTTTCCGTCCCTGATTTTGGAACGATTGCTTCAATTAAGCTGACGGCGGGGTTTCTTAAGCCATTAGCCATGTTGCTGGAAGCCGTGTGCTGTCTATCTGCACTGCGCTCCCTGTAGATGGAGAAAGCCACATGCTGTTGTCTGGTTATTCATGTCACAAGATCTCTTAGTGAAGCGCAGGAAAACACCAATGTTGTTTCTGCAGATTAGGCTTGGATAGGTTTGGTGCAGGGTTTTGTTTGGGTTTAATTGGGTGTTTTTTATAGTTTGCAATAGTTTAGTGTTCAAGACAGTGGATGATACATGTATGCTAAGAATAGACTGGATTATGGTTGCATGATGTTGCATGTGATTCTGGACCACAAAACCAGTCAATTGTTATGAAATTGGGATTTATGCATCATATGAACACTGAATAAATAAGCTTTCTATTAATGTTTACTTTGTTAGGAGTGGTCAATATTTGGCTGTGGTGAAAGTATTTGAAAATCTGGAATATAGAGAAAATCGAAAGGTTGTCTATATGAAGTGCTTAGCAATGCACACTAATAAAAAATTGAGCTTTGGTGTATATACAGTTGGAAATGTACAAAATGTCCTCATGGAACATGATCTTTACTTAATATGCTAATAATTTTTGGCATATAAAAATCAATAATTGTATTTTTTTGTTTAATTGTATTTGTATTTTTAGTATTTTTAGTTATTGTCAAAAATATACCCATACAACATAAGACGGGCTTTGTAATCCATAAAAATTATAATATTAATACAATCTTCCAAATGACTTGAATAGTTGGGAGGATTTTGTTAGGAAGTGTGTCTGCGTAAAAATCATACAATACAAGTGTAGATAAATAAAACAGATATAAATGTTATGTTATAGGATGTTACAACGAAGGTAAAGTTCTAAATGCAGCTTTATTCTGAGTGGACAGACAGGCAAGGTTCAATACAGGGACAGGCGATAACATGTAGGGATGGCTGACGTAAAACTGATGTTTCAACTCAGTGTCGAGATTCTGAAGCACAAGTGTTTTAAAACACTGCACCGAAGCATGATCTGAAACAACCAGATCACGTGATTAAGGTGGTTCAAAACACCCAGGTTACCTGACTAAAGCAATTTAAAGCATCGGTTATTTCAGGAGTGTTTCGTGACCTGGTGAATCTGTGTTTGACTTACAGGATCTTATGTAGCCCAGTGGGCTGCGCGTGTTCACAGAGTAACTGTGCTACAAAATGGCCCGAGTTTGAATCCTGACTTGTACAAATACTGAAATTGTGATTTGATGTATAATAATAATGTTACTTTATGTTTTATGACCAAAAACAAGACATATTGATTCATAAAGTGTTATAAAACAAAAAGCATTACAAGAACAGAGCATTTACAAACTAATATTTATAACTGCATCACCTTAGATTCAAACAGATTATCCCTGCATGCTAGTCTGGAACTCTCACTGCTCAACTAAATCACTTTAAAGCTTAACTCTACAAGCGTGGGGTTTAATACTTCAATTAGCTTAACTGTTTCTATTTTGAAGCTGTTCCAGAGCAATACATAAAATTGATTACTTGGTGTCACTGTAGAGTGGGGTTTCAAAACTTTTCGAAGCTTCGACACATTTGCTTCGACTTTTTTAGTGTTTCATTAAGCCTCGCCCTGCACCCCATTAGTAACATGCAGATAATCCAAAAGAGTAATCGGTGTAACAGGCGAATGGTCAAGGCAACCAGCAAAACAAACATAAACACAACCAAAACAAAGAGTCAAAACTAGGCTAGGTAAGACAAAGAAAACACCTAAAATTGCAAACTATACAGAAATACAAGACTGAGCAAAGATGTGTATTAAAGTGGTGCTTATATATTGTGTGTAATCAGTGTAAATGATCTGCAGCTGTGTGTGTAATCAAAGTTCATGAACCTCAGGTGTGAGGTACTGATGATTCTGGGATGTGTAGTCTGGTTCAGTGGCAGATGTGATGTGTAGAGTGCTCTTCAGTGTATCTGGTGGGCACTCAACTTGGTGAGTGTGACAAAATGAAAGAAACAATGTTATTTTTAATATTCGGGTACAAATATTCATAAATTTTATGTAAAATAACAATTCTTGTATAAATTAAATTACTACATGGCTGTCTGTGATACTTGATTCCGATTGGTCAGTCACAACATTCCAAGCTATCTAATTCTGAGATAACAACTACTGAAACTAATAACACAGGCTCATCCGGGTACTTCAAATCATCCTTACCACCAGTCAATACTCTTTACTTTGGGGTTTATTTTGGCAATAACAACCGCCTGGATGTATTTTATCCCTTACTTAGTTTTTGTTAAAGCTACAAAATTGATTGTAATGTTTACGCAAACATTCACTCTTATATGGATGAACTTTGTAACTTCAAAGTCAACTTCAACTTTGTGTTATGTTATTTATTCATAAAATATATATTTTTTATTATGGAAGGGGCAAGAGGGAGTATGATAATTCCAAATGTCTTTTTAAATTAAATTACCGTTTTTGTCAGTGACAGTGCAAGCATGTTTGTATGGTTATGCATGCATATTCAGCTTTGGAATCATAAATATGTGTTCACCATGTTCGGCATCGGGGAACATACCAAGATCAAGACTACCCAAATTCACTGCCCCAAATCCATAACAGATTAAACATTTTAATCAACAGTACATTTTTTAAGGATAGTTCACCACAAAATGAAAAATACCATTTTCTATCACTCAAGTAAAGCATGTTTGAATAAAGCAGCCATTGACATCCATCATGAAAACAAAAACAAAAAACACACTAGCATGTAAGTTAATAACTGTTTATTCCCTAACATTCTTCACAATATCTTTGTGTTTAACAGAAACTTTCAAAAGTGACAGTGATAAAGGTTTTTGTTTTCTTTTTTCAGACTTAAAACATTCTGAAAGAACAGGATTGTGATTAACATCAAATAGCATGAATGCATTATTACACACTTTCTCAATGTAGTATCCCAAAAAATGCTACGCTGTTCCTCCTCCTTCCTCTCTGAGAAGCTGGTCTGAGAGTGAGGTTAAAGGCTAACTAGCGCGCGTGGGCTGATAAATGTCTGATTTTCTTGAATGACAGCCAGATGCAGATGCCCAAACGTGTGTCCTTTGTGCTCCCGTTCCTCGGGCAGATGCAAGTGTCCTGCTGGACTGAGAAGGCAGATGCTGCTGTGCTTTTCAGAGAATTTTCCTTGTCCTTTCAGAGTGGGTGGTATGACCACATTTCACGATATAAATTATTTTATTTCACACTAATAATATATTTAATGAAATAGTTATTTAAAGAGGTAGTTATACCAGAAAACCAACAAACAGGGCAATAGTAAATAAGCTTAAATACTTAAGAAAATAAATAGATGTTTGTCTTTTATTTGGACGTTGTTAAATATGGTAGAGATACACAAAATTGCATTTTGCCAATATTTTGAAACTCCTTTTGGCTGAGCTGATGCCGATATCTTTTCAGATTGTGTCAGTTAACAGCTTAACCTTAGAGTCTTTAATTTTAAATTTCTTTTATTTTTATTAAGTCTAACACCTGAATAAATTTCTCATGGACCCAGTGTGAAGTTGCTTAGGAGAGATATGGTAAAAAAAAGGATTATTAGAGAATATACTGAATTAATCTCTTGTATGATTGGTGTTACAGACAATAAATCAATCCATTTTTTATCATATATTCTGACTAATACTGTATATTTAACAAGACTAAGCATTTTATGACATAACTTTGTGTATTTTACTTTAATATTCCCAGTCTAATGCTGTGTTAACACCAAATGTGGAATTTAGTATTGGCGTTAGTAGGTTACATACAAAATCAATGTAAATGCATGCATAGAGGCAAATTACGGCCATGCAGCACAAATTATGCAGAATGCGAGATGCGTTTGCCCCAAACGTGCAGAATTTGCCTAAGGTTCAAATACTTCCACTGTTGAAAAACATCCCGTGAGTAAACTAGAGCAAGTGACACGATACTCAGTGTTTACCCAGTGTAATGTTTATGTAGCATAATGCTGTGTTCACACCAGACGCGGAACGAGCAAATAAATTATGCTATTTGCGTGTAAATAGATGCGTGAACATTTTGAGTTTACTCGCTTTATTCGCGCATCAAATTTACCTCACAATAGACGCGGATTCACATCATGGACAGGGCTTCTGTCTGCCCTGTGACTCTAGCTTCATTGCTAAATGGCTAACATGGATTTTATTGAGAGAATAGCTGTTTATGTGCTTTAGGAAGGTTAAAAACACCGTAGATTTGTTTGGCGCTGTGTCTGAATCCACTAGATCTTTTCAGAGGTGCACCCAGCTCATCAACTACTCCAGAAACTATACCTGGATGATGGACACTTTCAGCTGTGTTTCCGACTAAGCCGAGCCCAGTTTTATAAATTCTTGTCTGGTGTCGGCAAGTGGATTTCCCCTCGTGACACCAAAAACAGGCACTATGTCATAATCACCCCCCACTCCCAGTTCAGATTTTCCAACTCAAGCAATTCATGCGTCAAACGCGCAAAACGTTCAACCCACGCCGCTTCATTTAGAATGTCTATTCGCTTTTTTGCATTAACTTAACATTTAAATCACTCTTGTTTGACGCTTAACGCTTCATCCGCGTCTGGTGTTAATGCACCATAAGACATTCGGACATGTGGGGTAGGCATACTGTAGGATGATAAACGGTTTCAAGGTTTACCGTCGTTTGGAGAACTCAGGGTTTTTAAACCTCTAGAAATTTTGTTAGTCCGTTCCTACAGTATATGTACATTTTTGTTTTTTACGTGTTTTCTTTCTTTTTTTTTACAACTATTTTATCTACAGTATCTCCAGTAGAAACGCACACTCCATATTAAAAGCTACTGATCAGCAAACATCTGAAAACCAAATCGCTTACAAACCAACATCCAAGCATGCTATGGATTACTATGCTTACTTAATATACAAAGAAAAGAAGATATCCAAAGATGCCTTTCCAAGGTTATTATACCGTCAGAATCTTATACTGGCCCATGCCTACAGGAGGGAGGCTGTTAGTTGGCAGAGGCTGTAACGCTACAAAAATGACTGTTTAACTTACTAATGCCAAGTTCAGACTGCAAGATTTTAGCCCCGATTTTGACTCACCAACAGGTTTTGAAAAATCGCTGACAAATGCCTGAAATCACAAGCAAATCAGTGCTCGTTCACGTGAGTAACAATCACACATATGAACTATCAAAGACGCAATCTGAGAGAATCGCAGATGAGTCACTGACGACAGCGAGATATTTGGCATGCTAAATATCTGGACCTATTGGCGATTCAGATCATGCCGTGTGAAATGTGTTCTGATTGAAAACAACATCAGCGATCACCTACAGCCAATGAGAGAGCAGCATCCACTAGTATGGGTATCTGCAGGCCAGCAGAAGGTTGGGGGAGAAGTTAAAAGTGCTTATTTTCAGTATATTTGGACCCAAAAATGGAGGAAAAACTAGCGTAAATTTGGCAGGGGCACCCGTGTATGTTTGACATGTTTCATCTGAGCAATACCACAACCAGGTCAAAAAAAAATTACGTTTGAGAGAAATTAATAATTTCCTTCAAACCCAAGTGAGCAAAATAAGTACATTTTCTTTCCCATAAAGGCTTCTTTCACATTATGTAGTTAATAACAAAAGATATACTACATGACCTTTCGTTGTTTTCATGCCACTTCTTGCGTGTGTTTGGTTGTGAGACATAGTTTGCGGGCTGAGACAAAGTTGTCAGTATTTCCTCCTATTGTAAAGTCATGCAGTGTGAAACCCTGTCGCAGATCCATTCTAACATTCAACGCGAGCCCAGATAGTCATGAAGTGTGAAAACATCTGTGACATGACTACTTTGAATAACGTGCTGTCTAAACTCAGGATGAGGAATATTGTACACTGAGTTATTCTGTACTCACATTTGCAGTTTCAATTCGGCAATTCAAAACACATGATCTAAACCACAGGTAAAAGTTCACCTCAGATTTCTGCCCTGATCTTACTGTATATAGACGATATATACCATTATACCGACCAGCCCTATACTTTTGGCCAATCCAGAGCTCATCCCCTGTCCACGTCCTTGCTTTCCCCCATATTCCCATTCTGAGGAAACCAACCAAAAAAAACAAACAGATGTCTTCTTTTCTTCCACCTGCAAATCTCCACCCACGGGCCACGTTCATGCCCACAGTCAGCGACACTGCTTTTCAACTTGGCAAGCGGACATCGATCGCCAACGATTTTCTGTCAGCCATGACCAAGAGGGCTGCAGATTGATCACTTGCAATTGTCTAATTGTGCGGCGTGGGATTGTGCGCATGCTTATTTGTGCGCTTCCGTCCGACCGAGTGAATGAAACCAAAGAGAAGAGATTTTATAAAGTGCTTGACAACTGTAGACCTCCCACTCCAAACGCCGTGGCTTAGACTCTTCTTATTTGCAATCTGCCAGCAAGGACAATGTGTGTGTGTGTCCGGGGGCTTTCCATTGTCTTTCAAATGAAGCTGTCCCTCTTCCAAAAACCGCAACAGAAGGTCATGAAAGCTCCCTCCATCCCGCGCTTGAAAGACTCATTTGTGGGTGGACCTCTTTGTTGATGCAGATTCTGCTGGTTTGTGATGCAGGTCCAAAATTCGCAGTCGCTCTTTTACGCTGACCTCATCTTAAACCCCTAGTCGTCTTGTATTTGGAGCGACGACGCCCACTCATTAATATTAAAAAAGATGAACTCACGCACGAGTGTTATCTGAACTAATAACTAGTATTGATTGTGATTCGTATGTCATCCGCTCACAGCGACTGCCTTGTGTAGAAACGATCCACATGTGATGACAGCAGCTGCATGGCCGTGTTGGTCTATTTTTCCCTCAAGGTTTTGCCCACTCAGAAATCAATCAGGAAGGGATAGATTGGTGTTTTCGCAGTGAGTGTCGGTGCCTGACTGATTGTTTGGATTTGTGTCTATTTCATGAATTGTTGCGATCTTTTTGTACAGGTTAATGCAAGCAGCATAGATTTTGGGAAAAGTTGTATTGTTTTTTTTAATCAACATTTCCTTTATGAATCTATTTTACAAAAAGAAGTTCCTGTCAGAACATGAGTCCCAATTGTATGGTTCTATTGGAAAAAAAGCCAATAAATCTCTGTTAATATACATTTTGTTGACAATTTTGAGGCATTTTGGCAGCTTTTTTTTCATGTTTGACCTATGAAGAAGTTGTTCCCCCCTCCCCCCTGCAGGCCAAATTAATTAATAATATGTAACTATAATTATGTGGGTGTGTTCGTATGGATATCAGAGTTTGTTTAGAATGTATATGCTGAGAAATTTGTATGTGTGTTTGCATTGTTTGTAACACAAACTAATATTTATCACAATAAATGTTGATTCTAACCTTTCACTTCTCCAACATTGTAAATCTGTTTAGTTTTTAGTATGTAATAAAATCATTAAATAACATTATTTCTAGTTAGACTTCCGGCATCAAGATAAGGAGGCAGTCTTGTTTTGTTCGCGCTCACACTATCTTTAATTTCGTTAGCGTCAATTACACACAAGTATATAGTGCTCAGCATTTAGGTACACCCCTTACAAATCTATCTTTTAAATTCATATTTTTAAAAGGAAGCTATATAATATTATATTTGTGCATATATATTAGATTAGTCAGTACTGAAGCCAAATCTGGAGCTTATCAATAACTCATGAAAACTGTCATGAGTTATTGATAAGCTCCCGAACTATAAAAACTAGTACACCCAAATTTATGTTATAGAAAAATATTAAATACAAATAAAAAAAAAGGAAAAAATCAAGAGAAACAAAAAAAAATGAAAAATTTAGTTGAAATTTTGTAGGTTGCCATTTTTCAATTTCTATATATATATTTGGTGACTGAAATATTATTTTAATAAATATATCTTTTTAATAAATCTGTTTTGTTTAAACGCACCAAAATACATTGCCTATATTCAATGAGAAAGGGATAAAAATAAGAATTTTCAAAATGGGGTGTACACAATTATGCTGAGTACTTTGAAAAGAGACAACTTTGTCTCCACTAAAATCCTGCATCTACAGTTAACTGATTTGTATAAAAACGGCAAGCAAAAGTGTAAAAAAATCCAAAACAAGACAGATGTGGCTTAGTCCCAAGCTAAAGCAAGCTAGCATGCAGGCCGCTACTAACACTACAAGTAACAGTTGCGCTGAGCAATCTTCGCTAGAGAGCAATACACTTCTTCAGCTGGTTAAGACTGAACTGATATCCTCACGTGACCAGATGGCAGAGATTATTAGAATGGAGATGTTGAGCTTTCGGTCTGAGATCGGATTGATTGTTAAAACATTTTGTTTTGGAAGTCAAAATAGTATTTCTAGTTTGGCATAGGACGATAACCTGTTTTAAGGTTTACTGCGATTTGGAAAAGTCAAGGTTTTAAAGCCGCCAAAGTTTTCTGTTATACCATTCCTAAGGTATATGTACTTTTTTTTTTAATGTTTTTCACACAACTATTTTAGTTAGTTTTTTAGGGCAACAGTACTGTATCTCCAGCAGAAAATTAACCTCTACATCAAAAGTTACTGGTCCAAAATATTTGAGATGTTTCTTAAAATAAAATATATTGTGTTCAATGGGGGAAAAGGTTGTTGTTTTTTACCCAGACATTTAAAAATGAACTTATTTTCGAGCAGTAATCACAATACCATGAAACCATGATATTTTTAAGGTCATCATACCATCAGAATCTTATATCAGCTCATGCCTATTTCTAGTGGCATTAGGACTGTACAAACTGTAATTTAAAAGGACAAAATCCTTAAAATGTATGCTTTTTTTGGGTAATCACCAGAGCTGATGATGGTAAATAAATATAAGCCAGGAAAATAGTAAAAAAAATATACTGAAATAGTATTTGATCCTATATGGATGCACAAAGGTTAACAAATGACTTCAAATGTAGCTAATTTTATCTTAATTTTTTCAGGATGTACAGTTTTTAGAGGGTTATTATTTTTATTGCTGAAATGTTTTATTATTTTACTCATACAGTTATGTGCAAATTCATAACCAGATTGCATTGGGGAAATGGGATAAAGGGTTTAAAAACAAAAGGCTGGTTGTGGTGAGCGGCATGGAAGACTGAAGCCCTTTATGATTACTTCAGCATGGGTTCGCTGGCACTCGATCAAACACCACGCTGGACAAATGGGTGAGAAACTATTGTCCACACCGCTGAGAACAGGCCAGTCACACTCAGTAAAGATGGAGTGAATAAAAATGAGAGTTTAAGCTTGACTGATGATTTATTTTAGGTCTAATGATTTAAAGATTGAGGGGATCTTTTACATTCAGTGTTTTTAATGATGCAATGTTACAATAAAATTATTAGCAACTAAAAATCCAGTAAAAAAGTCTTTTGTTTTCATAACTCAGGTTCAAATCAATATCCAAGACCATATATTTACTAACATTTGTACTGTAGAAATTACAGTCATGGACTTGAGACAGACTTATCCTACAGCCCTGCCAGAAGCTGAAAAATGTGCAGACCGTTTCTTGATCTCTAATCATAGGCTTGCACATTTGGCCCAGAGTTTACATCCAGTCACAATGTTAAAGAGCTGAGTTCTCTATTACTGTCGCGGCCGGGTGCAAGGACTCTTGGGTATTTCATAAGTCCATGTTATCAGCAATCTTCTCTGGAAATAACTGCGCCTCGGGCACCTGTGAATGAATTAACATCCATTACCTCAGACGCTCACAATGCCTGTTGACTGGAGTGCTGTCATCGCCTCTATTTAAATAAGTCTTTTTATGATTGATGTGAGTTATCTTATTGTTTGACTTCTGTCTGACACATTAAAATGAATCGCTCGTTTAAAAAGAAAAGCTCCGTCATCGTTTACACACAGGGCTTTTTTTATATTGCTCATTTTCAGATAATGAAAGTTAATATAGGTCCTTGATCTTGACTGTTCTTATATCATGCAAGATGATCCTCTTTTTTTAAACAAAATTCTTGATTTTCTTGGTCTCCTTTAAGTATAAGCAGCACATCGTTGTCATTTAAAAAAAAATACATTTCATTATTTAAATAATTGTAAATATTTAACAGAACATTTACTTTCAAATGTAATAATATTGCAAATATGACAATTTCTTGACAATCCTCTGTTTTTTATTAAATGATAAATGCCACCTGATTTTAAGTGACAATAATTTAATTAAATCTTACTAAACCCTGTAAGATACATTTATACATTTATACTTAACACATATAAATTTAATAAACTAATTATTAAATATACCCATAAAAAAGGTTAAAAAAGTTTTAGGAAATTTAATTCCTTTTTTTTTTTAGAAAAATGTATTAAAAAATTTATAATTACAAAAAATATATAACAAATTCATTGTTTATTCCTGCTTAGCAGATTTTTACAGTTAATAAATACATTTAAATTAAAAAAGGTTTTAGTAATTAATTAAAATAATTTTATTAAGTAAATAAGTAAATAAAATTCAGTAAGCATATAGATGTTTTCTCACCTGAACTGGTTGAGGCAATAGCAAATAATAATATTATTAAAAGAAATTAAATTTATAATAAAGTAATAAGTAATTAAATAAAACACTTCTTATACCTAAGACGATTCCAGGCTCACTCTGGATATTTTGCAACTATTAAATTGTTTTAAATTCAAATTTGATATTCATTCATTCATTTTCATTTCGGCTTAGTCCCTTTATTTTTCCGGGGTCGCCACAGAGGAATAAACCACCAACTTATCCAGCACGATTTTTTACGCAGCGGATGCCCTTCCATCCGCAACCCATCTCTGGGAAGCATCCATACACTCATTCACACTCATACACTACGGACAATTTTAGCCTACCCAATTCACCTGTACCGCATGTCTTTGGACTGTGGGGGAAATGGGAGCACCCGGAGGAAACCCACGCGAACCAGGGAGAGCATGCAAACTCCACACAGAAACGCCAACTGACCCAGCCGAGGCTTGAACCAGCGACCTACTGCGCCATTGTGTCGCCTCAAATTTTATATATATATATATATATATATATATCAGTGTAAAACCTATGACTGGTGGAAAAACATATTCTTGTAATTGTGTACCCACGTTTCCACTTTTGCCATGGCCTCTTTTGGCTTTAACAATCCCTCAGGTTTTTCTAAACCTTTTAACAAAAACTTTCCTCCTTTCACACGGCTGTTGCAATTGCTAGCCACGAATCGTTGGTCATCAGGTTATCTCTATGATCACAGATCATAAAGATGTCTGTACAGTCATACTGTTTTAGACAAAATCTCTTCAAAGTGATTCATATTCAACTCAAATCAAATGTGGCGCCGTGCGCACTGTTCGCTCAAGTCCCAAAAAAAAACATGCTCTCCGGTGGTCAAAATCATGTCGAGCGCACCCAAAGCGAACCTCCGTAAACTCAGCGATGATGTCACATTCACCGCATGCACTTCAGCGAACTAGCGGACGCGCTGAGTATAAACCAGGCTTTAGAAACATCACTTGGGAAATATTTGAAAAGGAATACAAATTTCATAGGAGTCAGTCTTCAACTGTAGGTGCCACTCATCCTCATTTGAGACTAAACGTGTCTGCTGTAATAGCACACAGTGTGTTTTCTGGGCTCTTTTTGTTGATATGAGCTAATAGACTCCTGACAGAAGCACAAATCTAAGACTCATCCCGTCACTGTAGGGAGGGGATGGGTAGGGGGAAGGTCGTCCAGAAAACCTCACGCCACAAAGAGCTTCTCACAGCTCCTCAGAGGCTCCAGAGAGAGGTGCTTTGTGCTGCAGTTGTGGGTGGGAAGTAATATATTCATTTAGTGTGCAAACAGACCAATGAGCTGGCGGACTGGCCTCTGTTCACTATCACATTTCATATCTGCAAAAGAGCTGCAAACAGAAGTTCACATTCAACACACTCTCCATTGATCAGCGAGATGAATTGGTGATGGAGATGGTCATACAGAATACATGTGGACACACACTCAAGCTAGCATGATACTGGGAAAATATGCAATATGCAATGTTGTTGAGTATTGCGATAACGCTAGAGGTGCAACAAAACAGATTTTGGTTCATAGTACATGGATCATGTTTGGTTTGGTGCATGGTTCAGTTTGGTTTTGGGTTTTAGGGACGGTTCAGTATGTGATATGTTTCAGTAAAAAATCACTGTCAAATAAAAATAAAATAAAAAACTCTACAAGCTAAATACTATATTAATAAAAAGATAATATAGCAAATATAACACAAAAAATCAGATTTTTCAACAGTATGTAACAGTAGCTTTTATTAGCTTTTTAAATAATTTATTTATGTGATGATTTAAAAATAAACAAATATAAAGAATTTTAAAAGATCTAATTCATTCTAATTCAGTCTAAAAACTGTCAAAGTGCAAACATTTAGCTTTTAAGACTCTCTTGTCTTGACTTGCGCCATTAGTGTTTTTTTAGCTTTGGGATTGGTCTAGCCCAGTGGTTGTCAAACTGTGGCCTTCCTTCCAGCAATACGCGGAAGAATCGCTGAATAATAAAAGAATAAAATGAACACACTTTCAACCCTTTGACACGTACGATAACACCGAGACTCATTTGATCATACAGCATTGGCTGTTCCCTGAAGTGTATTATTATGCTAGTGTGCTTTTAATGTTTACTTTAGTGCATCGCGTCATCAGATGTTAAAAAAGTAGTCTGCTTGGCGCAGAGCTAGAGGAAGATGAGCACGGTGCTTACAGATACACACGCACTAGAGAAGCCCTTCTGCAGACCGGTGCTGTTGGGTTGCCATTTCAGTTACTGCAAACTCATGATGTTCCCCATGCTGCATTACTGGTAAAATAATTATTACAAATGTGTTAAATGTGTGCTCGTAGTTGTGTAAAATAATGCGTGTTTTCGAAAGTAAAGCAGCGTACGCGGCTTTAGGTTTAGTTTGTTACCTCGGATTTAATTTGGGTGTAATTCAAATGGCGCAAGACACAGAACGTAGACTCAAGCAACTTTGCCATGCTTGAAGCTTTGAGGTAGAATAGAATTAAAGTTATTCTTCATTTGCACAAACGGAGGGACCTCAAACCATACCTGAGTCTGCTTGAAATCAGTGGTCGTGCGTGGTTAACACAAACTTCACGGTTCACTTATGTGAT
Organism: Danio tinwini; assembly: GCA_903798205.1. Lineage (NCBI taxonomy): Eukaryota > Metazoa > Chordata > Actinopteri > Cypriniformes > Danionidae > Danio > Danio tinwini. The sequence goes on from CAIGQZ010032389.1 coordinate 851,656, forward strand.
CTCATTCGCACCAGATCACAGAAATACTGCACATATGCATTAGTAAAACACTGTATGCATTTAATCACTCGCTTTTCTGACACACACAGGCCGGCTGTAAATGACGAGCAGCAGATCTAATTTCTAATTTAAGTCATTCCAAATCATATATTTAAAATACAAGTTTAGATTTCAAAGATATACAAATATGTCATCTGTACATGCAACTTCAAAATTGCACCTTGCAAAACGTTCAAAATGTATAAAATATTAAAATCATAATCATATATATATATATATATATATATATATGATAAAGCCTAAATTTAGGTCAGGTCCAAGCTACATTTCCAGGTTTTGATGAATAAACTACTATACAATAATACTTTACAAGTACAGCAGTTTTCTTTTTACTTTTTAAGAACAGTGCCATTTTAATTCACTTTTAAAAGCACATTCTAATTTAAATGGTGAAGTTTTTTTGTTTTGCTTTTGTCTGCAAGCACAGTTAATGTTCAAACTATTTATAATGTTTAAAGTGGCTGACAATAATACATATTCTTAATAATAAGAATTAATCTGCCTCGTTTTTAAACTGTGCAATGCTGCAGCTGCTTAATTAGGCCTGCTACGCTACTGAATATCAATACTGGTCATTATGGTGGTACTTGGAGAGACAATTTTTGTCAGAGGTGGTACTTGGTGAAAAAAGTTTGAGAACCACTGGTCTAGCCAGTAGCAGAACAGGAACTACTGGAGAGGTGGGGATAAAGATAGTAAGGCCCCATCTAATTGATCAAATTTAGATAAACTAAATAAAATAAATGTCATTAATCACAGTGGTCCTCAACCTTTTTATCACCGCAGACCGGTCAACGCTTAACAATTTTACTGCGGCTCGGGGATGGGCAATAACCATCAGCTGTTTTCTCAAAAGATGACAAGCTGACAAAACATTGCTGCAACTCTGATAACAGTTTTATTGATAAAGAAAATTAAAAAGCACTGCTGTGTTTGTCTGAGATAATTATTCTACCGAAATGTGCATATTCCATGCAAAATATATAGCTAATCAGTCAGTTCTTGTCTCGTGACTCACAATGTGATTGCGGCATTCTAAAGATGTTTTCAACTGAGTGCGTCTGGAAGGCGCATCGCCTCGCTCCCAATATTCACTCAAAAGCTGTGCGCCTCCATTAGAAATAAAGAACTTGTGTGTGGAAAAGACGCAATGTGAACGGCCCCTAAAAGGACTCTGTCATTTGGAATCTCCAGCAGCTGATCTTCTGATCTTCACCTGATTTGTTGACAAATAGGTTGCGAATCTATTCCTTGGCAGTTCATGGGTCCTTCACTGAGCCTTTTCTCCTTTGCAAAGAAACTTTTCAAAGACTTCTGTTTCCTAATAATTTTTCTGCCTGAGGGTTAAATTTTGGTGCTCATGTGACTGAGATTTAAGCGAGAGAATAAAATATTTTTCAAAATAAAAGATCATTCAGACTCGGATAATAAATAAAACGGAAATAATTAAGGATTTCTTGTGCGGCCCAGTACCAATTGGTCCGTGGCCTGGTGGTTGAGGACCACTGACTTATCACACGTCTGCTATTCGTATATTGCATTATTACCGTAACGATTATTTTATATATTTTATACAATATATTGTCCAGCGCAGCCCTTACATACACACATAAACACACACATGTACAGCTATCTTTATGGGGACTTCCTATAGACGTAATGATGTTTATACTGTACAGACTGTATTATATTCACCCAACCCTCACAGGAAACAATCTACATTTTTATATTTTTAAAATATTCATTATATGTGCTTTATGAGCCGATTATAAATTCCAATTATAATCTTGTCCAATAAAGAATTAATAATGTATGAGCAATTTTAACTGCTATTAAACTAAAAAAGCCAATAAGCAAGTAAACAAACTAACTAAATATAAATAATGAATAAAAATAAATAAATAAAATAAATAAAAACATTCTAAATAAAGGGTTAAATTAAATATGGAATTTTGTTGCAGTGAAATGTGAAATTCAGGGTTTTGTTTAGTAATGTTTATTTAGTCTTTTTTATAATGTATTTACAACAATATATAATATATTCTATTTGTATTTCTTATATAAAATATTTTATTTTTAACTTTGAATAAAATTATTATAAAAGTAATTATTTTAAAATTATTAGTAGTAGGGCGACGTGGTTATCACTGCCGCCTTACAGCAAGAAGGTCGCTGGTTTGAGTCTTGGCTGGGTCAGTCTTTGTGGAGTTTGCATTTTTTCCCCGTGTTCATGTGGGTTTCCTTCGGGTGCTCCGGTTTACCCCACAGTCCAAAGACATGCACATGTGAATTGAACTAACTAACTTGGCCGCAGTGTATGTGTGTGGATGAGTGTGTATGGATGTTTCCCAGTACTGGGTTGCAGCTGGTAGGGCATCCGCTGTGTAAAACATATGGTAGGATAGTTGACGGTTCATTCCACTGTGGCGACCCCTTATGAATAAATGTCATGTTTGTTGGTCTTTCTGTTTTTCTTGCATGTGTGTGTATGGGTGTGTGTGTGTGTGTGTGTGTGTGTGTGTGTGTGTGTGGGGGAAGTGGGTGTGTCTTGTTTGGGTTCTTCCCCACGTGGTGTGTGAGTGTATGTATGTTTACATTCATCAGCTGGGTGGTCACGTGTTTTGTCGCTACTCTCAACGCACAGGTGTTTGTTATCAGTCACAGCTGATGCAGGTCCGCGCGCTATATATATTCAGTGTTTTGTAGTTAGCATTATCAGTCCATTGTTTGTTTACTCCTGTGTCTGCTTCTGTTAGACTCTCTCGCTCGCTGTGGTGGAGGCTCTCCGACTTAGCCTGTTTCATGTGGACCTTGTGCACGTCTCCGTTTCTTTGATGTTGTTACTACTGCCTGCTCTGAAGACTACATTATCTGTGAGAGACTTCACCCCAAACCCACTTTTCTAATGAACTTTACTGTGGGTAAACTTGACTATTTCCTCGAGAGCTGCTCCATAGTGCTACCTTTCCCTTTCCTCAATATCTGGTGAGATATCCATGAGAGACTGCTATACGACGTTGGTTCACGAATGAACCTTTACTGCTGTTTGGCGTGTCGTATTGTGGTGTGAGCATCCTTGCCCTACACTATATCTGGTGAGATCAATACCAATTGCGACTCTTTTAATAAATCATCTTGTTTTCACTTGTATTTGGGTCTCCTGTGTATATCTCTGTGACAATAAAGGGAGTAAGCCGAAGGAAAATTAATGTATTATTATTAGTATGAATGTAATTTTAGTATTATAGAAATCAGTATGTATTTTTTGTGTGTTTTTATTGTAGTTTCTTATTCTTATTCTTATTTTTTGTTCTTCAGTCATAACTGCAAACATAAATTACTTTAAAATTAAATTAAATATAAACTAGAAACCTGGATAATATTAATAGATTATCAGAGATGGCAAAAGTACATCCTTTTCTCAAGGAGAAGTATAGATGACGCTGGCAAAGTTGAAGTACTGACTGAACTAAAAGAATGAAAAGAAATAGATTGACAGAATCAAAAAGGCATTCAAACAGTGCAATGAAAAGAAATATTTTAGATTGCATTATCAAAAACATGAAAGCAAAAGCAACAAGTCTGGTTTAAAAATGTAAGAAAAGGTAAGGCAAGTTTATTTATATTGCACATTTCATATGCAATGGCAATTTAAAGTGCTTTACAAAAACAGGAATAAAAAAGACAAGTAAAAGAAAAAATAAAATCAGATAATAAAAAAACGATAAAAACTGAAAAAAATGTGTTAAAACAGGTTGTAAAAGAATGAAAAAGACGAGAAAAACATAATAGTGCGATCTGTTGGACGTAGCACAGTGCTCATTCAGTAAAGGCACAGCTAAACAGATTTGTTTTCAGTCTGGATTTGAATGTGCCTAATGTTGGAGCACATCTGATCATTTCTGGAAGCTGATTCCAGCAGCGAGGGGCGCAGTAGCTGAAAGCCGATTCACCCTGCTTTGACTGAACTCTTGGAATTTCTATGTTCTAGTTTATATGATCTTAAAGATCTGAGTGTTCTATTAGGTTTGTATTCAGTGAGCATATCTGTAATGTATTGAGGTCCTAGACCATTTAGTGATTTATAGAGAAGTAATAATACTTTAAAATCTATTCTGAATGTAACTGGGAGCCAGTGTAAAGACCTGTGGACAGGTGTGATGGGCTCTGATTTCCTGCTTCTGGTCAGAATCCTGGCCGCAGCGTTCTGGATGAGCTGCAACTGTCTGACTGTTTTTTTGGGAAGGCCCAAATCTTGAAAGTCAAGATTTCTGAGCACAAATGTAATAACAAAAAGTAAAAAAGTTAAAATTAATAATGAAATAAAGTAGTTACCAAAAAATACTTGAGTACAGTAATTAAGTATGTATAATTATAATAATAAAAACAATCTTTATTTTTATATAACGCCTTTAAAAGTAGCATCTCAAGGCACTTTACAGACATAAAATGTGCAGCAGTAAAAGACACAAGAATTAATGCAAAAAAGTAATAATAAAAATAATTTAAAACACAAAATAACAACAATAATAGATCTAAAAATGATAATAAAATCAAAAGCTACTTTAAAAAATGTTTTAGAAGATAATTTAAAATTATTCAGGGAGTCTGCATTGTGAATATCAGACGGTAAAGAGTTTTACAATTTAGGTGCCAATGAAGAGAATGCCTGGTCTCCCATAGATTTTAGCCGCGTTGACTGAGCAGTTAAAAGACCAGCATCAGACGAGCGTAAAGCACGTCTAGGAGTGTATAGGATTAAAAGCTCAGATAAATATTGTGCTAGACCATCCAAGGTCTTGTACGCAAGCACATTATACTTCATTAATTCCCATTTCTGATAATTATTATGTAATAGCAGATTCATATCTAAATTACTATTGTTATTATTGCTCGCTGTACGGAATTGTGATCGTGAGGTGAAACAGTTTGTCAGTGATCAGTGGTTGCCTATGAAGTGTTTATCTGTGTTGATGTTAATGGCTTTACCTATATATGGACGGACAATGTCAAGCTGAGGCCTTTTGGCTTCTGCTCAGCTGCTGTAGTCACTGAGTCATTTCTGCTGCTGTCCGCCAGGAATGTGATTCGGTACGAGCTGCAGATACTGTATGACGATGGAGAGACGTGAGAGTGAGATTGTGTGGGCTGATGTGGAGTTTCATCATAGAGTTACTATATAGTCCAGTCTGACACAGCACATGAGTCCTGACTCACACATTACTGTCTAGACTCAAGAGTCAGAATGCAACTTAACTTATTGTTTAAAGGCAGAATCATACAGTCATGTTTTGTTCTTGTTTTTCTTCCTGTGGAGTGTTCATGCTGCTTTTTTGCATATAATGACTTCATAAACTTTTTCTTGAGTAGAATAGTAAGTATTGTTTATCATACTAAATTTTAACACTATCAGGAAGTTATATATTATGCTTTTATTTATATAATAATAATAATAATATTAATAATAATAAAAATAATATATATATATATA
>CAIGQZ010032389.1:859119-874427 GCA_903798205.1 Danio tinwini
GGATATGATGAATTGGAATTATTCTGTTATTCCACACTAACTGGACATATACCGTTCTTCCACATTTGAGAAATATAAATTACAATAACTTTAGATTTTTAATAATCACACTGAAAAATGTTCAAATCTTCAAGTAAAATATAAATATATAATATAATGTTATAATAATAATAATAATAATTACTCAAAATTAGCAAATATAGACTTGGTTCTTCGTCTCAAGGCCTCAATTCATTTTAACCCTATAGCCTTCGCCCCGACACGGACGCCCTGGGGCGCTGTTTTTCTGTTTTTAATTTTTTTTTTACATTACTTAAGCATCTTAACTTTTTTTATTTTTAGCATTATAAACTCTAGATGATGGATAATAAAGCCCAGAGTGTCTTCTTTTCAAAGATACATAAACTGTGAATGTAGACCAAATTATTCAGCAACTGTAAAGGTTTCAGTTTGGGTGGATTGTTTTTGAGAAAGTGCCTCTGACGGTGAGGGAAAGGAGGACACTGATATAGTCTCAGAAAACTTTTTACAGAAATCTCATTTTGCATGCTATCTTCATCAAATTTGAAATATAAACTCATGAGACACTTGGCTTTCCAGTCATATTTTTTCTAGGACGTTACATTAATGTTTTCCTGTGTTTGTATATGGAAAAACAAATATTGAACACAATACAATTTTTTTTTCTCATAACTTCATAATGTATAACTTTTTATATTTTTTAACTTGTAACTAACCCTTTTACCACAGTAAAGCTCAAAGTGTCTTCTTTCCAATGATACCCAGCTTGCGTTTGTAGCTTACTGGAGTCAGGAACTGTTACTGTTTAAAGTTAGGTAGATGTAAATCCCCAAAATTGAGGGAAGGGTAACAGGTAAAATAAGAAGTTTGAACAAACAGCAAAATATTTTGTGAGTGTAAGCAGGGGATCTTATAATATATTACCAGCACTTAAAGGTGCAGAATGTAGGCTAGCACATCAGAGCAGAGCAGTAACATGCTAGTCAATAGGTTGTATTTGCTTTACTCCACAAAAACGACAAAAATGTATTTATTAACCATTTAGAAATGTCCTGGTTGTAAATTCTTCCTCTTTCTTATTTGTCTGACTTTAGTTTGATCATTTAATCCACTACTGGTCATTTCTAACTTTTTGGCTGTGTTGCATTTGCTAGTTTTGTTGTGTCGTTTTTGAGTGTCAGAATGTCTGATTAAGAATATGTGCCCAGGGCTACATTTTGCGAACTGAGAAATATGTGCATTTGGGTACATATATCTGCAGTTTGTGTGTAAAATGAATAATAGGAGGCGGTACCCCTGACTGTTTAACTCTGTATGAAGTAGTGTTATTGTTACATGTGTTAGTGTGAAATCATAGTAAATGATGGCTTGATGACTTTTTCTCTTCTAGTTTGCTTTTGAAAACACTATCAGTTAGGTTTAGGGAAGGGCGCAGGTTGGTCTGTTGATAGCAAACAGATATATTATACTCAGCAAACCTACTGGCTTCCCTCACGGATGCACACCAAAAGGATGTTGAGATTTGCCAAATAGTACACAGCAGTCTCTGGTGGAATTATGATAAATGGCACAACATATTTTATCTGTATATCGTATTTGTCATGTACACACAACTCTAATGGATTTGTGAAAACAAAAACTCCAAGCATACGTAGCCCAGTGCAAATATGTTTTGCTTCTCAAAAACGTAGCCCTGGGTTATTATCTCCAATGAGCCTGGGTTGAGAATAACATTAATGTTACATATCCATATCCATTAAGGTGCTATGACATATCCATATATATTTATGTGCTAAGACATATTCAAATTCATTAATGTGCTCTACCCTGTTCTGTACAGCAGCAGCTCATTTGCATTTAAAGGGACACACACAAAACAGCATGTTTTTGCGTAAACTCAAATAAGGGCAAATTTGACAGCTTCTAATCATGGATCTTTGGTGTGTTTTGAGCTGATACTTCACATACACATTCTGGGGACACCAGAGATTTATTTTTAGATCTTATGAAAAAGGGCAAAATATGTTCCCTTTAACATGCACCCTGCTACATCTGATTTATCAGTTCTTAACTGTGCCCGACATCGAATACACCAAGTCTGAAACATCTTGCCAAATCCTGAAACGCAGTCAGCTCAATCATAATTACATGTAATTTCAGTAATAGATCTTGGCAGAGGTCTCTTTTCCCTAATTCTCAATCACTAATTCTGCTTCCTTCCTTTCTTGATCGGCATCCAGTTGTTTTTTGGTGGTTTGTTTGGCAGCTGCTGTCAATTACTATTGTGTCGTATCCCAGCATTCAGCACATAAACCAAGATTCAGATCAGCAGTTGTGCTGCTGCATTATTGATCACTTAAGAATGACACAGACTGAATCCCAGTTTATGTATACTGAAAAAATGCTGGTGTAGGATTCACTTTAGAATAATTTTTTTACTTAGGAATTGCTAGTAAATTTAATTTAGCATGTAGAGTAGCTGATTGGGAATGTTATAGTTCCAAATGGCAGATTTCACAATAAACAGAGTTTCGGTGTCTCCTCATTCTGAAGTGCCTGAAACTATTTGCTAGTAACTCTTTTGCATAGTACCAGCCTATGGCCTCCATGTGCCCTAAGTTTCAAAGTTTTTAAATTCCAATCAAGTGCTTTAAGAATACATTTGTGTTTTTATTTGATATTTTTGGCCTTAGCAAACTAATATTGAGAAAATATATTGCATCTTGAGAATCTGATGGATAAAATTAGCAGGGTTGTGCAGTTAGTTCAATTTTGATTTTGGCCCTCCAACGATTAAGATAAAACAGTTATTATGCATCATATCTCGCACCCTAGGCCACCAGCAGTCCGAATTTGTTCCTCTCAAAGCTCATTTTCACATTGAAATCGGTGGAATCATTTATTCGAATTCATTTGCTGACGTGTATTAGATTCATTCATGTCAAATTTTTCAAAACGCGGCGATTAGGGATTACTCACATTAACCCCCATTTTTTATGAAGAAATAACTGAAGATAAAGAGTTAAGAATGAAACAGCTTGTGAAAGTGAAAACATAACTGCACAGTTTTAAAGAAACAATACACTATATTCTTGCTGTCAAGTGTTTTTATCATTAATAATCAAACAACAAAAGACAAGGACAAAATCACGCACTGCTCTTGACTTTTGTAGCTTTAATAAGAACAAAGACCATAGAATGCACAAGACATGTCACTCGCATTGATTTAAATAGAGAAATATGTCAATGTTTTATTTCAAATATGGTCAATATGGCGAATGAAGCCCATTCATCGATCATTATAGACTGACGGAGAAGATGTGTGCTTTTACAAGTTTAGTGGTCAATAAACACACTTGAATCTCAGTGAATAGTTGCTTAACAGACATAAGAAATATATCTACATAAAGCTTAAAATCTGTACTTTTAACTGAACCAAGTGCACTTAAAAACAAAAGTCATCAGACGCGATCAGATGATCATTATCCAGAGGATGATAATGTGTAGAACGGCCATAAATGAGGTTGGTGTCGTGATCTCATTTTTTTCGAGGACGCATGTGCATTAGCTTGGGCAACCTGAAAATATGCAGATTTTCTTTGATTCAGACGTTTAGAAATGGAACTTATGAGACAGTTGTTGTTTTATTTTATTGGTGATACCAAATATGTAATGTAATCGTAAGCTTGACAAACAGTTGTAGAGAATTTGATGTTCCCCATTCAGATAGGATGCTCGAGTATACTACCCGAGAGGCGTTTCAAAGATGGCCACAGAGTGAAATGACTTGCCTTAAAGGACTTTTGATAAGAAACAAGCCAAGTTCTTACAGCGAAGAAACTTAAAGTTTTAATTAGTATATTTTCATTCTATTGTATTTATTTCCTTTCCATAATTGTGAGTACTCTTCGTTAGTTTGTCCTATTCAACTTCAGTATTAGGAATTGTGAAATTTAATGATCGTCTAAGTGTATAGGTGTACTATCAACCTTATTTACTAAGGAGAAAAACTATATATATACTATATATACACTCCTGTGTGGAGTTTGCATGTTCTCCCCGCATTTGCGTGGGTTTCCTCCGGGTGCTCCGGTTTTCCCCACAAGTCCAAAGACATATGGTACAGGTGAAGTGGGTGAGCTAAAATTGCCCGTAGTGTATGTGGTAAATGAGAGTGTAGGTGTTTTCCAGTGATGGGTTGCAGCTGAAAGGGCATCCGCTGTGTAAAACATATGCTGGATAAGTTGGCAGTTCATTCCACTGTGGTGACCCCATGATTACAGTTTTTCTCAGTCACTTTGGTGCATTTCTCACAACACTATTTACATTTGCACAACAGTTAATGCTCAAAACTATTAGTAATTTGTGCACATCATAGTAGCAGTTTCTCATTCCTTCCAGCAAATTGCAAATGCTTTTGGACATGCATCAATTGCTTTCATACAACTCTCTGCTGTTTTATAACATTATCATTTGCTTATGTCATGTCAGTCAAAATTAACTAAACTTGTGGATGCTGAATAGTCATTTCTATATAAAACTAATAGTCCTCATTTCATTACTTGAGTCATTACATGAAAAAATGTTGTACTAGTTGTCAAAATCTGTCAAGCTCATTTTATTAAAAAACTTTAAACTTTTTTTTTCTGAAAATGTCTCCTAAATTGAACAATTTGATGAATGATTTACAGACCTGTGTATGTTGTAGGTTCAGTTCCAATATGTCCTGCAATATTGTTTACAGTTGTGCACAGCTCTACCCAAAGGAAGCTTGTTTGTCATAAAAAAGGCTGTATTTATTCTTTTGCAAAATGCTCTGAATAAATTAGAATTGTAAAGAGCATATGCAGAATATGAAACATACATATTCAGCGTCTTGTACTCAGATACCTTACTAAAAGCAGTGATGTCTAACTTTACTGTAGTTTTTAAATGGCTGTGCAAATAGTAAACAGTGCTGTCTTGAGCATTTTTTGGAAGTGTCACCAAAATCTGACTTTTATACATTGGTCCTAATGAAAACAAGACAAAGCCATTTGACTATCTTGTTCATAAACAATGGTGGCAGGACTTTTCATTTTGACGACACTGACACTTTCATTGACATGAATACTGGCTTTTGAGGAATGAGCTCTCCATTTTGAGCAAGTGACACACTTTTGCAGGTTATCCACTAGGTTTTGCAGTTTGTACTAATTGTTTTGAGAAATGCATTAACTGTTGTGCAAATGTAAATAGTGTTGTGAGAAATGAGAAAAACTGTAATAAAAGGGACTAAGCCAGAAAGAAAATGAATGAATGAAGATTTTTTTTTTCAACACATTTCTAATAGTTTTGACTCATTTCTAGGGCCAGACAAAATCTGCAGACATTTTTTGTTATTCCTGCTGAACATTTTGTAAAAAATCTTTATGCAGAATGATTTTAGGAGTATCATAACTAAAAGCTTAATATGTTAAATAAAATCCAATTAGATCCACTTATTTGCTAAACAGAGCAAGTCTCTCATATAATATATATATACTAAAAGACAGAAAATATTACTTTTACTTATTACTTATTCTATCAAAATTCTGTTTAAAAACTGTAAATTTACACACATTTATACAAGTAAATACATAGACTCAACGATGGGCTAAAAATCTGCTGATTTCTGCGCGCACAAATTCTGTGTGGGCCTACTCATTTCTAATAACTGATTTATTTTATCTTTGCCATGATGATAGTAAATAATATTTTACTAGAAAATTTTCAAGGCACTTCTCTTCAGCTTAAAGGGACATTTAACGGCTTAACTAGGTTAATTAGGGTAACTAGGCAGGTTAGGGTAATTGGGCAATTTATTGTTTAACAATGGTTTGCTCTGTAGACTATAGGAAAAATATATAACTTAAAGAGGCTAATAATTTTGACCTTAAAATGGTTTTTAAAAAATTAAAAACTGCTTTTATTCTAGCTGAAATAAACCAAATAAGACTTTCTTGAGAAGAAAAAAATATTATCAGACATACTGTGAAAATTTCCTTGCTCTGTTAAACATTATTTGGGAAATATTTAAAAATTAAATAAATAAAATAAAAGGGGGCTAATATTTCTGACTTTAAAAATCCAAACTACAATCAGAGACACCCTTCTCCTAATTTAGCGCACTATACATTTAGCATGCTAAGCCACTCACATGTGGTTCTGTTCTCATCCGGTATAGCTGCTTTCTGTGGTGCGATGTGGCGTTTTAGGGTATCATAGAGTTTCTGTGCTGCTTTCTGTCAGTACACTGGCACATTGAGCCACAAATACTGAGTCGCTGGCATCGGCTTCTGTGCCAAGTGTAATTGTGGGCACAGGCAGGCTTGTGAAAGAGACCACAGCATGACAGTGATGGCACTGACCGATACACTGAGAGTGCTGAGAAACAGTAGACTCGGCTGTGTCAGTTAGCTAGTGTCTCCACCAAATCTGTGTGTGTGACATCAGTGGTTTAGGATGGGATATTTATAGTGCAGAGGGTCCAGCTGTCATGGGAAGTTGATTCTGCTTGAAGAAGTGGATAACTGTCAGAACGCTGGGATTGAGGGATAACACTGATATACAGTATATTGTTTGTTTGTTTGTTTTAATGGCTGGTCATTAGATTAGATTAGATTAGATTCAACTTTATTGTCATCACACATGTACAAGTACAAGGAAACGAAATGCAGTTTAGGTCTAACCAGGAGTGCAATAGCAGCAAGTGCAGGATACAGGTATAAGTTATAAAGTGCAGTTATAGAAAAACTATGGTGATATTTACAAATGGATGTACTATGAACATTATATACAGGTTGTGTTAGCTATGAACAGAGATTTACAATAGATGGATAAATGTACAGGTTGCTATTAATAATCAGAAGTGTGCAGATAGATAAACATAATTACAAATGTATATGTACAGTGGATGTGTACATAATTTACAAATGTACATGTGCAATAGGTGTGTACAGTTCAAATAAATGAATCAGTGCAATGAATATGTGCAATTTTTAAATGTGCAAATGTTTAGTGCAGTGATTATGATGAGTCTGAGTTATGAGGAGAGGAGAGTGGGGTGTATTAGGGGGGCAAAAAGTCAGTGGGGAGCAGAGTTCAAGAGGGAGACAGCTCTGGGGAAGAAGCTGTTCTTTAGTCTGCTGGTTTTTGTCCGGGGGAGCCTGAAGCGCCTGCCAGAAGGCAGGAGAGAAAACAGTCTGTGAGCAGGGTGAGAGGAATCTTTAAGAATACTGCGTGCTCGGCGCAGACAGTGTTTCCTCTGGATGTCCTCTATGGCTGGCAGTGTGGTCCCTGTGATGCGTTGGGCAGTTTTCACCACCCGCTGCAGTGCCTTACGCTCCGCAACAGAGCAGCTTCCATACCAGACTGTGACACAGTTCGTCAGGATGCTTTCTATTGTGCAGCGGTAGAAGTTCACCAAGACGGCTGATGACAGCTGGTTCTTCTTAAGTTGCCTTAAGAAAAATAGGCGCTGGTGAGCCTTCTTGACCAGGCTGGAGGTGTTGGTGGTCCAGGAAAGGTCCTTGGAGATGTGGGTCCCCAGGAACTTGAAGGATGATACAGGCTCGACGGCCATCTCATTGATGTAGATGGGATCATGTGAGCCTGTTCGTCCCTTCCTGAAGTCCACAATGAGCTCCTTGGTCTTGTCGGTGTTAAGGAGCAGATTATTGTTGGTGCACCACGTGGCCAGATGCTGTATCTCCTCCCTGTAGGCAGTCTCATCATTGTTGCTGATTAGACCAATCACTGTGGTGTCATCTGCAAATTTGATGATGGCGTTGGATCTGTTCACAGGCCTACAGTCGATGGTGAAAAGGGAGTAGAGGAAAGGGCTCAGCACACAGCCCTGTGGTACACCAGTGTTGAGTGTGACGGTGGTGGAGCAAATGTGGTCTGATCTAACATTCTGAGGTCTGTTAGTCAGAAAGTCCATAACCCAGTTACAGAGAGACGTGTCTATATCCAGGTCTCTAAGTTTGATCATTAACTTAGATGGTATGACAGTGTTGAATGCTGAGCTGAAGTCAACAAACAGCATTCGTGCGTATGTGTTTTTATTGTCCAGGTGTGTGAGTACAGAGTGCAGTGCTATGGAGACTGCATCTTCTGTGCTCCTGTTGCCATGGTAGGCAAACTGATGTGGGTCCAGTGTGGATGGCAGAGAGTCTTTCAGATGTGCCAGGACCAACCGCTCGAAGCACTTCATGATGATGGGTGTGAGTGCTACCGGGCGGTAGTCATTCAGGCATGTTGGGCTGGAGTGTTTCGGCACTGGCACAATAGAGGTGGTTTTAAAGCATGTTGGCACAGCTGCTAGGTTAAGGGACAGGTTGAAAATGTCTGTGAATACCCCAGCGAGCTGTTCTGCACATGCTTTGAGGACACGCCCAGGAATACCGTCTGGTCCAGCAGCCTTACGCACATTGATCCGACTCAGTGCGGTGTAGACTTCTGAGGAGGTGAGTGTAATGGGTGAGTGGTCGGTTGAGGAAGTGATCCTGATGTAGGGTTCATTATTGTCTCTTTCAAAGCGGGCATAAAAGTCATTAAGCTCGTTCAGGAAGGAGACATTTGTGGCTGTGGGTGTGGAATGGCTGGGTTTGTAGTTGCTGATGGCCTGTATGCCCTGCCACATGCGCCGAGGATCAGAGTTGGAAAAGTGCTCCTCTAGCTTTAGCTTGTAGCAGTGCTTGGCCTTTTTGATGCCCCTCTTCAGATTAGCCCTGGAAGTGCTGTAGGCCTGTGCATCCCCTGATCTGAAGGCAGTGTTGCGTGCCTTCAGCAGGAGGCGCACCTCCTTGTTCATCCATGGCTTTTGATTTGGGTATGTGGTGATCTGTTTCTGGGTTGTAACACTGTCAATGGTGGTGTTGATGTATTCCAGAACAGAGGAAGTGTAGCTGTTAATGTCTGTGTGAGAGCCACATGTGGCCTGGGAAGCAAACATACTCCAGTCTGTGTGTTGAAACCTGTCCTGGAGTGTGGAGTCTACCCCCGCTGGCCACACTTTGATGGTCCTCACTGATGGCTTCACACGGTTGATGAGGGGTGAGTATCGGGGGGTGAGGAACAAAGAAAGGTGATCTGATTGACCCAGGTGGGGGAGGGGGGTAACAGCATAGGCTTCAGCCATGTTTGTGTATACCTGGTCCAAAGTCTTGTTTCCCCGTGTGTGACAGAAAATGTTTTGATGGAATTTGGGGAGCACTGTCTTTAAGTTTGAGTGATTAAAATCCCCCGCAACAATAAAAGCAGCCTCCGGGTGAGCAGTCTGTTGTTTGCTGATGGCTGCATGAAGTTCATTCATAGCAAGCTTTGCATCAGCATCGGGTGGAATATAAGCAGCGATTATAAAGGTGGAGGTGAACTCCCGTGGCAGATAAAACGGTCTGCATTTGACCATCAGAAATTCCAGGTTAACAGAGCAATGTCTCCCAACGATGACAGAGTTTGTGCACCACGCTTTGTTAATATAAATGCATAATCCTCCGCCTCGGGTCTTACCGGAGTCATCCGCCGCTCTGTCTGCTCGGAATGTCTGATGCTCAGTTAAAGATACAGCGTTGTCTGGTATCCCGCTGTTTAGCCATGTTTCTGTGAAAATCATGACATTACAGTTCCATAATCTTTTGCTGTGGTTGATGCGCAGTCTAATCTCATCCATTTTGTTCACCAGGGACCGTACATTGGCGAGGAAGATGCTGGGTAAAGAGAGCCGGTGTGGTGTTAGCTTTAGCTTAGCTCTAAGCCCGCCGCGCTTCCCCCGCCTTTGTTTACGTTCGCGTCGCCGTCTTCGAGCACTCCTGCCCGGCCGGACGGAGCGCTCAGCCTCGGGTGTCCTGGCGATCTCTGGGATGAGTCGTAGATTGCTGATAAAACTGTCCGAAATGCACAAACCAATATCCAAGATCTCCTGTCGGGTGTACGATGTAAAGGCATTACTGTTCTGCACGAACAGACCCGAAATGAGCAGGAAAAATACTGCAAAATTGCAGAAACTGGAGAGACGCCGAGCCTCGCGATGTGTACGCGCCGCCATCTTGGTCTATTTAGGAGACCAAGATGGTTGCTGGAAAGTGCCAGTGGTTTTATATTAATGACCGCAACATTAAGCTTAAGTACTACCTCAAGAAGTTTGAATGGATTATATTGGATTTTAAATAGCAGGGAATAGCCATGAAGAAGTATTTGCTACTTGTTAGTCAGTGGCAGGTACTATTACAGTTTTTCTCAGTCACTTTGGTGCATTTCTCACAACACTATTAACATTTGCACAACAGTTAATGCATTTCTCAAAACAATTAGTCATTTGTGCACATCATAGTAGCAGTTTCTCATTCCTTCCAACAAATTGTGAATGCTTTTGGACATGCATCAATTGCTTTCATACAACTCTCTGCTGTTTGTAACATTATCAGTTGCTTATGTCATGTCAGTCAAAATTAACTAAACTTGTGGATGCTGAATAGTCATTCCATATAAAACTACTAGTCCTCATTTCATTACTTGAGTCATTACATACAAAAAATGTTGAACTAGTTGTCAAAATCTGTCAAGCTAATTTTATTTAAAAACTTTAAATCCTTTTTCTAAATTGAACAATTTGATGAATGATTTACAGACCTGTGTATGTTGTAGGTTCTGTTCCAATATGTTCTGCAGTATTGTTTACAGTTGTGCACAGCTCTACCCAAAGGAAGTTTATGTTTGTTGTAAATAAGGGTGTATTTATTCATTTGCACAATGCTGTGAATAAATTAGAATTGTAAAGAGC
This sequence comes from Danio tinwini, assembly GCA_903798205.1. Lineage (NCBI taxonomy): Eukaryota > Metazoa > Chordata > Actinopteri > Cypriniformes > Danionidae > Danio > Danio tinwini. The sequence continues at coordinate 869,945 of CAIGQZ010032389.1, forward strand.
GAATGCAGTAAAAAGTTGAAACATACATATTCAGTGTCTTGGACTCAGATACCTCACTAAATGCAGTATGTCTAACTTTACAGTAGTTTTCAAATGGCTGTGCAAATAGTATACAGTGCTGTCTTGAGCATTTTTAGGACGTGTCACCAAAAGCATACTTTTTTGCATTGGAAAGTTAACATGACAGTTAACTGTCATAATGAAAACATGACAAAGCCATTTGACTGTAATGTTCATAAACAATGGAGGCAAACTTTATGTATTATTTATATGAATGGTACTGTAGATGAGACTCTGATTGTTTTAATGCATGTTATGCTGAAAACACACCCATGACTTATTAAGGCAATAAGCACAACCCTGTTAGACCATGCGCTGGGATTAGCAAAATAGCAGAAGTGGATTCGGACATGCAATGAGACAATGCTTTTGCGCCATGCGCTTTAGACTTTGCACTTAGATCGTTAAAATAGAGCCCATAGAGTTTGAGGAGTTTGGTAAATAAAACCACAAACTCATGGTAAAATGTAATTTTATTTAAAAGTGTACTGAAAAACACAACTATATATTATTATTATTATCATTATTATTATTATTATTATTATTATTATTATTATTATTATTATTATTACTACTTTATTATATAAGTGTTCTTAGTTATTTATAAAAATATTATTTATAATAATCATATTTCTTATTTATTGTTCATTTAGTCATTATGGTGGTTTTATTGTTATAGTTATCTAAATTTTATATTTTATTATTTTAGTATATATTTTACAATGAAATATTAGATCAGCAGTTTTCTTTTTTTTTAATTCTTAAAATAATATAACATTTTAAAAATTATTTTTTATAATAATAATAATAATAATAATAATATATAATAACAATAATAATAATAATAATAGTAGTAGTAGTAGTAGTTGTTGTATTAGTAGTAGTATTTTTAATTATTATTTTATAGTCAGATTGATATGAAATCTCTATTTTGGCCACAAAGAAATCCTTTAAAAAAATCACAATCAGTTTTTTTTATCATGAAAAACTATTAAGATTTTTTTTATATTTTCTGTCTTCAAATATGTACATTCCAGGGACAGTTTAATTTGAAGATTTTATTATTATGATTTGTATTTTGCTATTTAGTTTGCTTACTTTTACTGAAGAAATGTGTTAATATTTTCTGTACAGCCATTCATAAATGGACACGGCTGTGCACCTAATTAAAGGAGATTCTCCATGCTTGATTCTGTCAATTATCTCAGACAACTCTGCCTTCTAAACATCACATAAAAACACACAACATAGTTGCTTACTTTAGCTTAGATTGGTTTCTCCTTTTTAACTCCTTTCTTGCCTGCTACACGTTTGACAGAGTCCCACAAACTCCTGCTTCTCAAGACTATTGAAAGGTCAACAATAGTGTCTGGAATTCAGAGTATGCCCCATCGATGGTCAAGAAGAGCTCTATTAATAACCCTCTCACTCTCTTTCAATTCTCACGCCTTCACTGAAAAAATCTGAAATACAACCCGAGGATTGTTCGCAACACCCATTCACCATATTTTACAGACAGATCTCCTTCAACGCCATCGGTTTGATATCTGAAAAGGCTGTGAATTATGTTTCGTCCTGCTGAATGGCCGCTTTGTACCCCCAGAGATGGATAAATAGCTTTCTTAATCATCCCGAGTGGCAACTTTTTCGTGTTCATTGTCAGGCCCAATGAGGCGTGACAGCGTAACATTCTGTTAGAGGCCATAAAAATGTGGGGTCACTGCCAACCCCTCCCAGAAAGACAGAGAGGGGTCAGTTTCCTCTGGGCGCCGCTGTGTGAAGCATGCCTGACGGGCCTGGCCTTACCCGTCCCGCCATCTTTCTGCACCCCTGGGAACACTTCCAAACAATACCCTCCCTTCAGCCCAGGGACGCTCCGCATTGGCCTGCTCACAGTTTTATCCTTTAATACAGGCTGAAGTGCTTGTCATTCTTGTGTGGGATCCCTGCTCTCTCGCTCTTTCGTGGTTCTCCTTACCCCCCTCTTTCCCTGTGAAGAGGAGACTCTGCATTGTATTGGCCTGCACTGTCATTGGTGTTAAATCAACACCACCTGCATGTCTATTCTAGTGAAGATTTAAAAGCGCTCAGTCTAACTAGCCTCTATTATTCTCTAACTGTGGAGGTTGAGCTTCTTTTGAGACCTTTTGTTTGTGCTGCTTTTCACAGGACACACTAATGTCGAAGGGGGGTTTTCTAAACGCTTTTCAAACACACCTACAAAATGCAGTAGTAGTAGGTCAGATCGAGGTTATTTGTTTGCTTTGGAGAATAGGAGCTGTAATTGGGGTCAAGTCATTATTTGTTAACTTGGAAGAAATTTACTGACGTAATTGGACATCATTATGCAATGGTATGACCATTTCTTATCACGATTATAGCCACCAAAATGATCACGGTTATCAGTATTATCACATTATATTGTTAAAAAATATATGTCACACACTTGTTCCACCAAGTTTGGTATTTGAATCCTGTCGTCAATCCCAGTTGTAAGACCAACAAATAATAACTTGACTTCTAGTTGATCATTTGGAAAAGTGGCAATAGGTAGATTTTTCCAGTGAATCATCTGTTGAACTGCATCCCAATCATTACAAATACTGCAGAAGACCTGTTGGAACCTGCATGGAAGTTTAGTGAAGGAAAAATCATGGTTTGGGTTACATTCAGTATGGGGGTGTGCGAGAGATCTGCAGAGTGGATGGCAACATCAACAGCCTGAGGTATCAAGACATTTGTGCTGCCCATTACATTACAAACCACAGGAGTGGGCAAATTCTTCAGCAGGATGGCGCTCCTTCTCATAGTTCAGCCTCCACATCAAAGTTCTTGAAAGCAAAGAAGGTCAAGGTGTTTCAGGATTTGTCAGCCTGGTCACCATTAATGAACATTATTGAGCATGTCTGGGGTAAAATGAAGGAGTCATTGAAGATGAATCCAAAGAATCTTGATGAACTCTGGGAGTCCTGCAAGAACGATAGATTGCTTTCTTTGCCTTTCCAGATGATTGCAGAGATGTATGGATGCAGTCCTCCAAGCTCATGGGAGTCATACACAATATTCATTATTTTTTCACTGCACCATGACTTTTCTATACTGTACATTTTTTCTGTTATGTGATAAGACTTTTGTCTAAGCAAAGTCAGACCTTACTGTCCTAATTAAATAATTCAAAATCAAGGCATGATCATATTTTATTTTGGTAAAATAAGCGTAATCTAGAGGCCTTTGCTTTTCATATAAACCACTTCTGATACCAAATGAACAACTAAAAGTCAAGTTATTATTTGTTGTTCCTAAAACTTGGCGACAAGACTTTTGTCAGGTAGTGTACATCATTTTTATGTGTGTTTTTATAGGTAATTCGAGAAATTGTTTGTTAAAACTGCACTTGAAAAAGTACTTCACAAGGATCCATAATTATGTTGTTTTTCACAATGCTGTATAAACCTGCTTATAAAAGACTAATATGGTTGTGCAATTTGACAAAAAATATCTAATTGCAACTTTTCTGACTAAAATTGCGATTTGATTTGCTATTTCATTTTGTGAAGTCAAGCTGTGCAATCTCAATAGTGTGTAGTGCACACTTTAAATGAAACAAATGCGACATACTTTAACTGTATATACAGTCAAGCCCAAAATATCCAAGTTCATTCATTCATTTATTTGGCTTAGTCTGTATGTCAGAGGTCGCCACAGCGGAATGAACCGCCAACTATTCCAGCATATGCTTTATGCAGCGGATGCCCTTCCAGCCACAACCCAAATCTGAGGAACACCCATACATACTCATTCACACACATACCAATGTAGTTTATTCAATTCACTTATAGCACATGTCTTTGGACTGTAGGGGAAACCAGAGCACCCAGAGGAAACCCGAACACGGGGAGAACATGCAAACTATTGGAACTCGAACCAGCGACCTTCTTGCTGTGAGCCACCATGCTGCCCTGACTTAAAGTTATTTGAAATATTTTTACTTAAAATATTTTTTTCAATTAAAAAATTGTACTTTTACATTTTCCACAATGATCTCTCTTGTATATTGTCTTATTATCCTCTGGAATAAGCCTGTGTCATTTCTAGTGAAAAACAAAACTAGCTGGTAGAATAAAAGTAACTTTGAGTCAGAATTCACCAGGTTTATGAATAATGTTGGAATTGACTTTATGTAATCAATGTAAATGCATTTTATACATATATTGAGGTGTTTCATGATGAATTAATTACAGTGTTAGAGGATTCAGCATCAGATTAAAATCACAATCTCAATCACAGTTTTAATGATAATATAAATGTAATGTAATTGTAAAACAAAAACTCTAAAACTGTAATAGTAACTGTGGCGAGGGGGCATGGTCGAGAGCCGTGGGAGCGAAACGAGGCCCGCCACAGATGAGATACACCTGTGGCG
>CAIGQZ010032389.1:879427-892421 GCA_903798205.1 Danio tinwini
CGGAATAGATCGGGGTAACGGATCCGGCATGTTACCCGAGCATGTAGAGGGTTTGCGCATGAAAGTGGAGAGGTGGGGTGGGGGTGTTGTGCGGACGAAAGTAGAGAGATGGTTGGGGAGTCGCGGAAGAAAGTGAAAGTGAACAGCGGATGGGGGAGGAGAGTGGTTGTTGAAGGGGATCTGTAAAATGAGGTGCCGGATCAGATTTCAGAGGTACCGGATTGGGATCCGACGTGTTCCGGCACAAATTAAGCCCTGGAAATAACCCAGCATTTTAAGAGTATGTTGGAGAAAACTTGTGTAATTGCTGTCATCCATGATTTTCAAATTTACTCTTTAACAATAATAACAGAAAACAATTAAAAAAAATTCAGATGCACTATTACAGTTATTTACTTGCAGTCTTTAATAGACAAATGCATTTTAATGTGCAAAAACAAAGCTTCATTCATTTCTGACTTTTGAAAAAAGTTTTGTGGCATCGTCTCAAATTTGGGTTTAAATGCAAACGTTTAAACGCGAGTTCAAAGTCCTTATTTGTTTAGTAAATGACAATAACATTTTTAAGCTATTTTTTACAGATATATGTGTTTTTTTATTTATAAACAATGTACATCACAATATAGTTATATAATATATATGTATTTTTTTATATGTAATGTATTTTTTATTTTATGTCATCCAATCATAGGTGTAAAAAAAGTACTAATACAGAGATAAAGGAGATTATATTATATAGCCATTATATTGTAAAATCATTAATTCCAAAAAAAAAAATCTCTATTTTAAATGCTGTTTGTTGCTAAATGATATTAGAATAATGACACAATTTTGCTGTCATGCAATACTATGCTGTCAGCCATTGTGTTTTATTTATTTATTCATGTTTGTTTGTTTGTTTATTTGTTTGTTTGACTTGTGTAATCAGGAAGGTCCCATTGAGATACAATATCTCTTCTAACAGGGAGTCCTTGTCAAGCCAGGCAGCATAGGACAAAGTTACAAAGAAATGCAAATCACACACAAACACACACAAAGGGTGATTAAAATAGTATAAACCATAATCCGTTATTAAAATGTGCACTGTTCTAAGTAGACTTTAAAATAGTTTTAATCATATATTGAACAAATTCCAAATGAAATACATCTCATTCGAAATATACAGTGGGGGAAATAAGTATTGAACACGTCAGCATTTTTCTCAGATAACATATTTCTAATGGTGCTTTTGACTTGAAATTTTCACCATATATTGATAAAAACAAAAGAAAATCATTAATGAAAAGAAAACAAATCTAATTAGTTTACAAGTTAAGTTCTGTGTAATAAAATGAAATGACACAGGGAAAATATATTGAACACATGAAGAAAGGGAGATGTAGAAAGGCAGTAAAAAGCCCAGACAACAGCGGAAATCTCTCAGTAGTTCTTCAGCAAGCCTCAGCATCCCAGTCCAACATCTACATTATCAGGATGATTAAGATGAAGCCAGGGTGGACATTTCATGATCCAAAGCACAGCCAAAGAAACTCTCAAATGCTTTCAGAAAAAGAAAATCAAGCTGTAGAATGGCCCAGCCAATCACCTGACTTGAATCCAATAAAAGCAAAAACAAAACAAAGATCAGCTTGTATAGACGAGACCAACAGAACCATCAAGATTTTTACACTTTGTTGAAGACTTCATTCTCCATATGAGAGTCAGCTTAAAGAGAGTCTTAACTTATTTCCCCCCACTGTATAATGAATCATAATTAGAAAACACATATTGACCTAAATCTGTATAAAAAAAGTAAGAGTATATCTGTTGATCTGGTATTATAAATATGTTTATACACAAATATACAACAAAAATACTGTGTTTAATATAAATTTCACCCAAAAATTCTCATCATTTACTGATCCTCCACATGTTATAAACCTAATTGGTGTTCTTCCTTCTGTTGAACACACGAAAAAATGTACTGAAGGATATTGACATCCATAGTATTTTTGTTCCTACTACAGTATAGATGTCAATAGCTGCTTTTTTCCAACATTCTTCAGAATATCTTGGTTTTTTTGGTTTAACAGAAGAAAGAAACTCATAAAAGTTTGTGAGGAAATGTTCATTTTTAGAAGAATAATCCCTGAAATAGACTAAAGAGAAGCCAAAATATTTAATTGACAGTAGAAAGATATTTGATTCATCACCTACTTGTCACATAACACGTTCTTACAGTGTTTATTTTGCAGAAACATTTGACAGACGCAGTTCATGTCTTCACGCTGAAACCTTATACATATAAATCATCCATATAAATAGCTTTTGAGGTCAACCGTCCTCCACATAATCATTGCAGTAGTTTAACTTTGATTGAAAAGCATGGGAATATGGGAAAACGGATGCCCACAACGTAACCCTGGGGAACCGAACCACATCGTTTTCCTCTAACGGCGGATCCAAACCAACGTTTGTCCTGATTTAGATGCATTGCTCCTCATTAATTCCCAGGCAAATTGCTTTAGTTCATGCAATTCTGCCTGCCATGATCTGAGCGAATTAGGGTTTCGCTCTTTGATGAGCACAAGACAGACGTACCTCACGTTACTACTAACAAGATCTTTGAACAAATCAAAGAACCGAAGGATGCAAACAGCCTCTTCTTGACCTCTGTGTGTTTGTCTGTTTAGGAGCCAGAGCCGGGCCTGCTCACTCCTAAACAGGGTTATTCAGATCAATAAAGCCCCACTAGCTTAAACTGCTAATGATGTCTGCTGGACAGAGGGTAGAGAAGATTAATATACGTCTGAGGGTGAAAATATCTAGGAGACTTTTAGAAATGTACCTAACAACAGCCTTTTGGATTTATGACATAATTTATTCATATTTCATAAAGCCATATGACTATTGGCAGAATAGCCATGATGCTTATTATACTGTAAATAAGATCATATACAATATATACTTGATGCAGCATAATAGTTGTCTTGTTATTCGCATAATTGTGTTGTTGTTTTGTTGAAATACAAAATAATTATGCATGAATGTAAAAAAGAAATCATTATAAAGGGTTGTCACGATACTGGAATTCAGTACCAATCGATGCAGAAATTTTAAAAACGTCCATTTCCTGCTATCATTTGAGCGATGTTGAGCATGTTCTTAAACAGCGCTGATTTGCCATTGTGTTCACGTGCTCAACAAAAATGACTGTGATTGGCCGTGAAGGTCATCAGTTCACCAAACTCACCGCTGTTTACTGAGTGTAAACACAGATACAGGGACACTTGAGCATTTTAAAGCCGCGATTCATCTGTGGTTACAACAGCTGTGAGTTTGGTGAATTGATAACCTTCACAGCCAATCACAGTCATTTCTGTTGAGCATGTGAACACAATGGCAATTCAGCAGTGTTGAAGACTGTGCTCAGTAGCGCTCAAATGTTGATGGGAAATGGGCATATTTAAAATTTTAGTACCGTTTATTTAATAGTAGGGCAATAATAGGGCATATTTAAAAATTTTGTATGTTTATTTAATAGTATTTAAGATCTTATTCACAATGTTTCACTTTCTTGTTAATGTTCAACGGTTATTTTTGTTTTACTTAAAATAATTCTCCAATTTTTTTATTGGCCATGTTACGTCTGCTATTACTGCTACTTTTATTACTAATACATTTATTATTACATATTACAGCATGTTATTATTTTATTTTGGTTGTGTTAATAAATAGTTAAATGGCTATTAAAATAAATGTATGTGACAAAAGTATCATAAATGCACCAGAGTTATTTACTAAAAATTTGTATACTAAAAATTGTATTTGTTATTTTGCTAAAATAATCTCCACAAGTGACACAAAAATATCATAAACATAACAGGCTCTATTTTAATGATCTAGATGCAAAGTCTAAAGCGCAAGGTGCAAAAGCATTAAGGGCGTGTCCGAATCCACTTTTGCTATTTTAAGGATGGAAAAATACGCTCTGCACCCTGGCACATGGTTTAACAGGGTTGTGCTTATTGTCTTAATGAGTTCTGGGTGTGTTTTGAGCATAACATGCATTAAACCAATCAGAGTCTCATCTCCCATTCCCTTTAAGAGTTAGTTGCGTCACACCATGGTGCGTTTTCTATTTACATGGCGAATTTTGTTAGTGTAAAAACGTAATGCTTTACTAGCGAGAAAACAGTTAAACAGACCCTCTGCAGCGTAGGATAAAAATCAAACCTCCACAATTTGGATTTGTCTAAACTTTTTTTTTCTCATTTCCAGCAAACAAATAAAAGAACAATAATAACAAAGTGTGGTAAAAAAAATCTAAATTATATCCAAACACACGTCCTTTTCTTATGCCCCATGTGGTTATGCATACGTCTCCAAATCTAAGCTTGTTTTTATTCAAACAAATATAAATATGCATATAATAAATACTACTACTAATAATAACATTATACTAATGCAAAATGTCATGAATAAACTGAAAAAGCTCCCTGAGATGAAGGCATGGAGATAGTATTTTTTTTTATAAACAATAATAATTTTTTTAACATTTTAATACTTAAATTTTTCATATGTACAGATTTTTGTATTTTGCTGTACATCCTGTGTGTATTAAGCAATTTGTAAGCGTTTTAAACCCATATATGTGCATAACTTATGCCCTCTGCGCTGGACTTTAGACCAGCTTTTAGTTAGATAATGGTGCAGTCTATTTCAGTTCCTCAAAATAGCAATGCGCCAACAATGCGCCTTAACACGCCTCTATTTTAGACCAGAACACTCATGAGTCCACAAAGTGGTGTAAATGGATTTGCTATTTAAACAACGAAGCAAAAAAAGGGTTGCGCTGGTCTGAAAATATCAACAAATCATGCCAAACACATCTTAAGGCCTTATTGCACCGGGTGTAAGATACGACCCAAAAAGTTTTATTGACTATATTATTTTCCTAATATATTTTCCGTTATTTGCTTTGCTAAAAGAATTCTACAAAAACTTCTTAAGTAGCATACACCTGAAGTTGCACAATAACTAAAATATTCAATATATAAAATGTCTTATATATTTATATACTTGTAATAGTTCCCCAAAAATGAAAATTCTGTCATCATTTACTCAGGCTTTACTTGCTGACTTGTTGAAAGAAGATATTTTGCAGAAAGCTGGAAACCTGTAGCCATTAATTTCCATAGTATTTGTTTTTGCTACAATGGAAGTCAGTGGTGACTGCTAAATGTATTATCTGGTGTTCAAAGAATAAAGAAACCAGGAACCACTTGACTGTGAGTAAATAGTGAATACATTTGAGTTTTTTGTCCACTATCCCTTTAAATGTTGGTCTGTTTGTAATATAAATCTGTCAGTTTGACTGAAATTTTAAAGCATTAAAGCTGAAATTGTATTATCCTGTAAAACATATGATCTTTGGTTTATTTGCAACTAAACGAATACTTTTTTTTCCATTGAACAGCTTAAACATGCTTCAAAACATGACCTTTTATGTTCCCCAGAAAAAAGAATATCACTTTACACAGCATAAGTGTAAATAAATAATGTTACATTTTTGGGTGAACATTCTCTCCAAGTTGGCTTGTACCGATTCAGAAACAAACACCGCCACCCAAATTCTCCAACATGCAAACCCGTTTTCCTGATCCCCATATGTTTATTCTCCAGTCTGGTACAAAAACAGCACTGCAGATCCCCCTCTAATAAACATGAAGCATGGCATGACATTCAGGCTAGATTTTATCAAAGACGGCTGGAGCAGATTTGATAGCGTTAGCCTCAAAGAAAAGAACAGCCTTGCCATCCTAGTGTGAGACCAAGATAATCTTCATCTAATCTGCCTTTGTGAAGTAAGAGGATTTGACAGTCTTGAGGCAATGAGAACTAAACCCTTACCGTATCAAAAAAGAAAACCCTGAGTTTATTATTGCACAACATGGAACTGGATTATGTCATGATGGTTCTGCCAAAAGTGGAGTCACGTAAATGTGTTTTTGTGTCCCGCAGAACACCCTGAACGCTTACCCCTGTGGCTCGGACCACACCCCGAGTCCAATGGCAAGCCGCGAGCCGGTGGAGGCTGAAGCTGTATTGGACAGCCCGTCAGCTCGGCTCACTGCTGTCGCCGTCAGTGTAAAGGAGGGGCACACCATTGTCTTCCTGGGAGACTCCAAAGGCTATTTGCATAAGGTATCAGACATGAAAATGAGTCGTTTGAATAGTCAGACATTTGTTTGTGGTCATTAAGCTATGACCTACTTTTATTTTCTTTTTACAAAATTGACTTCATAAATAAAAAAACAATAAAAAATTTTGTATTTTAGGCCCAATCCCAGTTCTATTTTTGTACCCCTACCCGTTCTTCTTCCTCTTGGCCCTTGAAACGGAGCGAGAAGGGGAAAGGCATCAAAATTTACCCCTAAGAAATGGGGCAACACCTGCACACGTCATCATACAATCTCAAAAATAAAGGTATGTGAGCTGTCACTGGGGTGGTACCTTTTCAAAAGGTACAAATTTGTACCTAAAAGGTCCATATTAATTCATCAAGGGTACATATTAGTACCTTAAAAGTACTAAAGTGTTCCTCTTAAAATGTTTAGGTACCAGTATATACTTTTGAAGGACCAATATGGACCCTTTAAGTACAAATGTGTACCTTTTGAAAAGGTACCACCCCAGTGACAGCTCGCGTACCTTTGTTTCTGAGAGTGTATGTCATTGTTATTTCTTGCTTCATATGAGATGAATGATGGAGACTGATGTTGGTATTCCAGTTGTGTTATTTTATTTGTATTTATCTTCAGGAAATAAATGAAGCCAACGATATCATGTTATCAAAACGACATAATGTGGCAATAAGCTCATACAGTAACTGTACTGTGTATTTACACAGTGGCCATATTCATCTATGTAAACACACAAAAAAAACATTAATATTATAAAGCCCATTCCCAGCCGTATTCAAGTGTCATTGAGTGACAGAATGTTGTGGGACTGCTGTACAGGAGTTATTATTATGGATTATAGATAGGGAAATTTTGCTGTTTTTATTTTAATGGTTTTTTTTAAGCATGACGGTAAAACATAGTATTATGAATGTATTAAAACATATTCTTGTTTGTTGTATAAATTCGTAATAATGACCAAAAAATACAAATTTGTGGATCTTCTTACTTCTGCAGCCATGCTGCCATTGTAGATGGTGTATTCTGGGAATTTTTTGTACCCCTTGGTTTCAAGTGTGATCCTGAAAAATCTCTGTTTTAAGGGGTATCTAGGCTGAGAGGTAGAATTGGGATTGGGCCTTAAAGGGCACCTATGGTGAAAAATCTACTTTTCAAGCTGTTTGGATAGACATATGTGTAGGTATAGTGTATAGAGCGTCATATTGGGGTGATATAAACACACAGTCCTTTTTTTCAATTTATCAACGTAAAAACGGTGGACCAATTGGAGCGGTTTTGAGATCGACCGCAACTTGACGTAGGAGTGCGGTCCCCCCGCCCACCAATATTGATTGACAGGTGGCCATTACCATCTCCTCAGTATGTTGTTTCACGTCCACCATTTTCAGCGTGTGAGTCAAAGCGACGTCACCAAAGAAACACCCTTGCTCTATTTTTAGATGAAAGGCTCATTGGGCTCAACATTCACCACGTTATCGCTCTCCTTGCCGCCAGTGTTTGTAAGTTTTGGTGAGTTTGCATACATGTGTACTTTTCATTGTGTCTTCCTTAAACTCCGTTTGCATTTCCCGCGGTCACAGAAGCTCTGTCCTCTTACCTAGGTGCAGCTGGAAAGTGTGAGCGTGCTGCCTCACATGCTCGTCCCCCCATTGGAAATAACGAACTAACAACACGCAGCGCCATGCATTTTGCGTTGTCGCGGATGAAAGTGAGGACTGCTCACTATTCTGCCGCCTAGGTCGCCTCTATGAACGCGCTGGCCCTGCTCAGGACACTGTTCAAATTTCGGCCGCGCCACAGAGCGTTATCTGAATGGTTTCATTTTAAATAGCATGCGAATGTGCGCGTCTGGTGTGCCGCGTCATGGCTCTGAGCGGCGCGTCCGGTGTATGACACCCTTTAGTTATAGCCTCAAGCAGGTCGTACAGCAGAAGCGCCGCTCAGCGACACGCAGCGTCGCGCCACGCAGCGGCATGCTTTTTTGAATTCTAAACATAAGTTTCTAACAGGTGACACACCGACGCTGCAAGTGTGCTATACATTCAACTGTCATGTGCGCGCCGTGTCGCGGTGTATCCGGTGTGTGATGCCCTTCAGTCAAAGTTAATTCAGTGTGCTTGATTAGTCTCGGTGTAGTCTACAAGCTCGGAGTTTTAAACTAGCACACAGTTGGCTGTAAAACTCTACAAAGACACAAATGATTTTGTACTCTGCTTGGTTTGTGTCTGAGTCGTACATGTACAGCTGGCTGGTCCTCTCACTCATGTTGCTTCTCTCTGTCTGCCTGTCTATTGCAATGCACAAAGCGGGGGAGCTCTTGGCTCCGCCCCCTTGTTAAGTTGGGCGGGAAGTCGAAACTAATTTTCATGTGAAGCAACACACCCCTAAAACAGCAAACTGTGTATACGCCCCAAAAATGGCACTTTTTAACACATCATAATAAAAAAATCTGAATTGTGTTTTGAACTGAATCTAAACTGGCACACTCAGAAGAACCATAATATTAATATTACGTCTTAAAAAAGGGGTAAAAAGGTGCCCTTTAATGCACCGGTCAATTTTAAGGTTTGAGCTTATTTGGGCTTATTTGGAGTTTTTGTGTAGAGTCTCGGAAATAAAGGTACGAATGCTGTCACTGGGATGGTACCTTTTTAAAAGTTACATTTTGTACCTAAAGGGTGCATATTGGTACCATAAAGCTACAAAATTGTATCTAAAATTTAGAAAAATTTGATGTACACTGCTGTACTTTTAATACAGTAATTTAGACCTTTATGGTACCTACAAGAACCCTTTTAGGTACAAAAATATACCTTTTAAAAAGGTAGGGGTGCAGCTTTTGTACCTTAATTTCTCTGTGACCTAAAAAACCTCAAAATGTTTGACATTTTTGATCCTTCAGGTGCAAAAATGCACCTTTTGAAAAGGTCTTGCCACATTGACCGCTTTTGCACATTTATTTTGGAGAGACTTTATCAGTTTGTGTCTGTTGATTTACATATTTTGTCAGTTTTCTCAAATTTCTCTCTCATTGAACAGCACTACAGCAAACACTTGCAAACACAAAAAATATATTTTTTTAGAACATGCATATAAAAGTTTATTCATTTATTTTCCTTCAGTTAGTCCTTTATATATCTTAATGCCAATCATTCACCCACATTTATTGGTAGCCTGCTTTCTGGAAATTTCCTGACTTTGACAGCAAAAATTTCATGCTCATTGTTTCTTTTTGTATAGTTTGTTTTTAGGGGATGTACTGATTACTTTCTAACAATAAGCAAAAAACAATAGAGAATGACATTAAACTAAGACAGCATGTTTTTCATAATCACTCTTTGACAGCAGCTTTCATGGACAAAATGTGTTTCCAATCATAACGGCTCACTCAAAATGGTGTTACGATTCACCAGTTGTGAACCGCTGATTTATGTTACGCCTTTCAAACCGCTAGGAAAACACCAGTCCACTTAATATGGTAATAGTATCCATCTACTTAAGCAGGAAAGATATTTTGCCTGCTGGGCGAATGTGTCATAACCGGGATAATGCTGAAACAGCAGACCTAAAGTCCGCAAAGCACCGGCCATGCTGTATAAAACACTGCATTTGCATGGACTGAGATTCTTTAGAGACCACCAGATCTTATTTTTGACAGTGCCTGTAAACTCCAAGAGCTTGTGAGCTGGAATTTAAACACAAACTGAGTTACATCTGGACCTGTATATTTGCATGCCACAGTGGGCAAAGGTTAAACCATAGAGTTTGGTTAATTCATGTCCTGAGCCTCTCTATGATAGACAGCCTCTGTTCTCTGCCATTCTGACACATTTTAGCAAGCTGGTGTCATTGTTCGCAAGCTTGTGTGATTTTTTTGCAGTAGAAAGCAACAACAATAAGCATTCTCACTAGGTGTCATGATTATTTGCATAAGCATGACCTTAAATTAACCTCATCATGCACCAAGTGAGAGTAAAAAATCAGTGTTGGCGAGTATATGAAATAATTTTACACACTAATGTGGCTGATAGTAACTTTTTATTAATTCTATGGCTACACAATGCTGTATGGCTTAGTGTAATTATCAAATCACAAAGACTGTGTTATGTTTATGATAATATGTAAACAGCTGTTGATCTTTTAACGTGAGCAGCTCATGTTAACAGTGTTTTCAGTTTCTCAGTGCAGCTCGGTTCAGAGTAAACAGTCTACGTGAAATCCATATCTGAAAGTGCTGTTAGTTCAAATCATTTCAAATAATGCATTGCAACATTAAAAAATCCTGCAAAGAGTTTGTAAATCTCAAAAAGTAACCAAAAAAGACCAAAAATAAAAGCGCTTGTAAAACTGAAAGTAAAAAAATCTATTATAGTGCCCCTATTATGAACTATAAAAGTCCATATTATGGTTAACAGGCTGATAGCCATGTGCAGTAAAACAATGTCATATAATGTGTATTTATTTATTAAAGTCTTAAAATGTCTTAAATTTCAAAAACTAAATTTTAAATTCACTTAAATATTGGGTTGTAGGTCTTAAATTATTTTAAACAAGTCTTAATTTTGCATTGTCCAAGTAAATTACTCAATCTGGCCAACAATTATCCAATCACCAACAATGCATCTTAATAAAACCTTATTAATTATACATTTATTCATTTTCCTTTGGCTTAGTCCCTTATTTATCAGGGGTTGCCACAGCGGAATGAACCACCTTTATTTTTTTCTATTTAAGATATTAGAGTATTTGAGAAACTGCTGATCTACTTGGATTTTCATGCACAACGATATCAAAGGTTTACAGAGAATGGTCTAAAAAAGAGAAAATATCCAGTGAGCGGCAGTTCTGTGGGCGCAAATGCCTTGTTGATGCCTGAGGTCAGAGGAGAATGGCCAGACTGTTTCGAGCCGATAGAAAGGCAACCGTAACTCAAATAACTACTGGTTACAACTGAGGTATGCAGAAGAGCATCTCTGAATGCACAACATGTTTGACCTTGAGGCAGCTGGGCTACAGCAGCTAAAGACCACACCGGATGCCACTCCTGTCAGCTAAGAACAGAAAACTGAGGCTACAATTGACACAGGCTCACCAAAATTAGACAATAGAAGATTGGAAAAATGTTGCCTGGTCTGATGAGTCTTGATTCCTGCTGTGACATTCGGATGGCAGGGTCAGAATTTGGCATCAACAACATGAAAGCATGGATCCATCCTGCCTTGTATCAATGGTTCAGGATGGTGGTGGTGGTGGTGTAATGGTGTGTAGGATATTTTCTTGGCACACTTTGGGCCCAATAGTACCAATTGAGCATCATGTCAACGCCACAGCCTATCTGAGTATTGTTGTTGACCATGTCCATCCTTTTATGACCCCAGTGTACCCATCTTCTGATGGATACTTCCAGCAGGATAACGCACCATGTCATAAAGCATGAATCATCTCAAGCTGGTTTCTTAAATATGAAAATGAGTTTACTGTACTTAAATGGCCTCCACAATCACCAGAACTCAATCCAATAGAGCACCTTTGAGATGTAGTGGAACGGGAGATTGGCATCATGGATGTGCAGCCAACAAATCTGCAGCAACTGCGTGATGCTATCATGTCAATATGGAGCAAAATCTCTGAGGAATATTTCCAGTACCTTGTTGAATCTATGCCACGAAGGATTAAAGCAGTTCTGTAGGCAAAAGGGGGTCCAACCCGGTACTAGTAAGGTGTACCTAATAAAGTGGCCGGTGAGTGTATATATACAGTATATGCAAAAAGCCAGAAATGTGATTGTTGTTTTCCATTTATATTAATGTGATATATCATAATAGGATATAACATTTATTTTTATTTATTTATTTGTTTTTCTATAAAAGCTATCCATGTTAGATATACTGTAGATGAGCATCTACAGTGTTGATTAAACTGACGCAAGTCTTATTTTTCAGCTAAAAACTCTTTAAAACAAGACTATTCCAGTTAAATACCTTCACTTTCCAGAAGTTTAACTATCCCTAATTGAAAAATCGCATATACATTTGTATTTTCTCTCTCACACACACACCTCAAATGATCCTGTGTACTCCATGCATCCATACACACACACAGCTTCTCACTCTTGCGTAATAGAATAACAGTGCAGTGCATGAGTCGTCCAGCAGCAGTTAGTCAATGCTAATCCAGTTAAAACACAAACCTGAATGGCTGCAGCTCTTGGTGTAAGGTGTCTGAGACTCTTAAGCTGGATACCTGCTCTCCTGATGGGATTCTCACTCCTCTAATCAGGTTTTTCTGCAATCGACCCCAGTCGTGATACAATTCAAGAGGCATTAGGCTCCTTTCTCAGATCCTCCAGCACCCGTTTGCTTTAATAAGACTTAGAAGTTTAAGCGCTGAACCTTTTCAGCAGACACTTTCAGCACTTTTAGTTAGACCTGGCCACATCCAGTGTTATGTTGCAGCTGATGTAGTTTCATAAGCCTAAATATGCTATTAAACCTCGAGGAAGTTCTTAGGAGCCGTTGTCAGGTTACTTATTGAAATTTCTTTTTTTTTTTTTAGGTGTTCCTGGGTAACTCGGGAGAGGTGAAGAACTACTCCAGCCTTCTCATCCAGTCTGGTTTGGCCATCAGCAGTGATTTACTACTGGATTCCAGCCACAGACACATCTACATCATGACCAGCCATTCTGTGAGTGCAGAAATCATCACATCAGTTCACTGCAGGAGGGAAAAGGATTAAGTGTCTTGTTTGTTAGTCTTGTACATGTGGATACAAGTCTTATACACATTTACTTTTTTTTTTAAATAGAGTAA
>CAIGQZ010032389.1:892521-905449 GCA_903798205.1 Danio tinwini
TATATATATATATATATATATATATATATATATTAGGGCTGAACGATATTGGAAAAATCTGACATTGCGATATTTTGTTTTGCTGCGATATATATAGCGATGTGAATATAATTTCACCAAATGACTTAAACAGCTCTATTTGGAAAGATTTCATTAATTTAGATCGACTAGGGTGATCAAGTATTTTTCTATGCCTTACATCAGCATAAAATTGAATAAATTAAGCTTATATAAATATGACAACAGACAAATAAAGGTTAAATAAACTGTGTGTTATGGTTATCTGGCCTAACAGTATTCAAATATAAAAACTAAACAATCAAACATAAGATAACTTGGTCATCCTTGTATAAAAAATTGTGTATTGTAAATAATCTAATCCTGCGATGGGACTATTGCGGATACACACATTGCTATATCAATGCTTAAACGATATATTGCTCAGCTCTAATATATATTATGTTAAAAAGCTGGGTCACACTTTATTCTGATGGTCCATTTGTTACATTGCATCTACATGCCAACTAATTCTTATTGGATTATAAATTGACTGTTAGGTTGGGGTTAGGGTTAGGGTTAGGGGTTACTGTAAGTTGACATGTACTTGCAAAGTTTCTTATAGTCAGTTAAATGTCTGTTGAAGGAGCATATCAACAGATATTAAGCTCTACTAATACTTAAATCGACCATCAAAATAAAGTGTTACCAAAATCTGAATAAATAATATTTCCATTGATTTATTTTTTGTTAGGATAGGACATAATTTGGGCATAATCTGGGTGTTGAAAAAATCTAAATATGGTGAAAATTGTCTTTAAAGTTGAATTTGAGTAATTTAAGTTTTAAGCAATGCATATCACTAATCAAAATTAAGTGTACATACATTTATGGTAGGAAATGTACAAAATGATTTAATGGAGCATGGTTAAATTACATTATAATGATTTTTGCCATAAAAAACTATAATATGTCTATAACTTTGACTCATGTATTGTTGGCAATTCGTACAAATATAACTATGCAGCATGAGATATAAAACTTACTATTATTACAGTTAAAATAAGTATAGTTATAGATAAGTTTAGTTAAAATGTCATTTGAAATCCTTTGTAAAGTTAACAAAAATGTCATGTAAATAAATGACAGTAAAATACCCACAAGTCTCATATTTCTCTTTTTTTCTAATCCTATTTATAAATAAAAAAATGGAAGTAGTTTCATTAGTGTTTGAAGCATAAATTATTATACATATATAAAATATATTTTTTAAAATCTGAAATAGCAAATGTTTTGATTTTTTTATATTATTGAAATTCTATTGTAATTCATTATTTAGACAACATTTATTATAAACGTCAAACCTAATAATTGTGATTAAAATTATAGAAATATATTACAAATACATGTGTTTAAAGTGAAAAAAGATTCACTATTTAAAGCTAATTAAAGTCAGAGCATGTTTTAGACAATTAAAAACAAATGCAAGACCAATATTCTGGAAAATGTTTGCATGTTGTTAAACAAATGCAAAAGGTCAAGTAAACGTAACCGGTTTAATGACATCTGCACTGTAAAAATAATCTTAAATTAGCAGTTTTCCATATTTTGCAATTCATGTTTTTCCCCCATTTATTTGGAATTTATTATTTGTAACAGCCTTACTAGCCAATCGAATGAGCACACTTTCGTACTGCCCAATCAGAATTGCGCAACCGAACTATGCGAAACGCCCACAATAACAAACAGGAAAGCGCAAACGGCTTCATGAGGAGCGTCTTGCTAAAAAGCAGGGGCTTAGATTTAGCATGGACAGAGGTGACGCGGAGGAGGACCAACAATTGAAATGTCCCCACCCATAATTTAATTCCCTTAAAAAAATCACGCTGTCAATTTTAACCTAGAAAGGCTGTGCCTTTCCCTGATGTCATGTGAGTGAGGCTGTAGCTGCGTTCAGGAAAGCAACGCCAAAACAGCGCAGGTGAATTTCACGTGCAAGAATGAGGTGTGTGAGGTCTATGACACACACAGGTGAGGATGGCGGCAGCAAAAAAGGACACAAAGAGCTTTTTCAACGAAAAGTCACATAAACTCGAGTTCGCTCAGAATGAGTCCACTATGATAATGGCGTTAATGCTTGTGTTTCCCCGCTTTAATGCAGAATAAACAGCTAAATGCAAAAGTATATGATCCCTGCCTGACAGTTCTCCTGATCTTTCAGAGTAACATGTGCAATTTTGGTTGAAACAGTTTGTCAGAAAAACTCCAGCCTGTGCTCCATCTTATATTAATACTTGTATATGAGACATGTTTCATTTGCACTACGGCTAAAATAAACGAAAGTCTTTATTAAACTATCTCTTTATCAGTTAATAAACATTCTTTTAACATTACACTGTCAGGCCTGTAGCCGGCTTTTTGAATGGGTTATTTTTGCAGTTATTTGCCTAATTTTTTATTTAATTATGAGGTATAAATATTACATTTTAGTGACATTTTAAGAACAAATTTTTGCTGCATTATCTTGTCGGATGGTTATCATAACCACACTTTTTGATGTACCAAAATATATTTTAAACCATTTTGTCAAATTGCTTATCACACTATTTTACTATTTTAACAGTTTATTTACAAATGTGCACTTAAACTGTAAGTTTAATATTATAGTTTTTTTAAAACTCCAAAAATTAAACAATGTTAAGCCAAAATGAGATTTTTATTTGATTTTCTTCTTGGGGGTCCGGCCCTCGAGGAGACTGTCTGGTAAAACTCTGGCCCTCTGACAAATGTAGTTGATGACCCCTGGTTTAAAGTGATATATTGTCTGGGTTTGTGTTGTATATTATAGGACAAAAACCTTGTAATAAACTTCCAGTACATTTTCTGTTATTTTACAGACTTATTCTCTATATATTATTCCTTCTACATTAAATTATTTCAAACTATTAAAATGTCAATAAAAGTCACTGTGTTAAACTGTAGAGTTGAATTTTCATTATAAAAAGCCAACAGAGCAGAGATCAACATCCCATAATTCATTTCACAACCGTGAATAAACTAAAAAGTGTTAATTAACGGATATTTTTAGAGTGCACAGAGTGCAGTGCTATTCGGTCAGCTTAACACTTTAAATAAATATTAGAATTATACTGCAAAATTTATCAGTTTTCCACTCACAAAAAGTATAAATGAGTGTTTCGTCCTGCTGTTTGGTGTGTGTTAAGGTGGAGAAGAGGCCTGTGGCAGAGTGTGACACACACACGGACTGCTCCTCCTGTCTTTCGGTGAAGGACCCGTACTGCGGCTGGTGTGTGCTGGATGGCCGGTGAGTCTCTGCACTGTAGTGAGTGTATTTTCGGACTGAGTTTTCTAACTGTGTGTCTGTTCACTCCCTTAGCTGTGGGATGCGTTCAGACTGTCGGCTGGGCTCGGTTGAAGGTCATTGGCTGTGGAGTTTTGATGAGCAGCAGCGGTGCTTGAGCGTCCAGTCTCTGAGTCAATATAACACCAGCCTTGGAGAACAGAAACGGGTAGAAGATCATCCAAAATATACAAATCCTGAAGCATGTGTATTGATTAGAAGTCCTAGATTATGTCATTATCTTATATTTTAGTAGGAGATAGTAGATTCTGTTTATCAACCCTTGGGTGTTCATAAGACATACCTTGTCATAAATCTGTCATAAACGTGATTGTCATGATGCCATTATAACTGTGTCATAAATATATTTTTGAACACAAATTTTCTGTGGAACAAACTGTATTTGTCATTAGAACGCCTCATTAAAAGTGTGATTTGTTAAATAATTTTTACAGCATCATTAATATTTAATGACATTTTAATGACAAATTTAGCTTGTATCACTGTAGTTGAGGTCAAAAAATATTAATGATGGTGTTTTGATGATGATTCCCTTCCAGCTGCAACCTAGTACTGGGAAACGCCCATCAGGGTTTCTGCACGGTCTTAAAGTCTTAAAATGTCTTAAATTAAAAAAATAAAAATTTTAGGCCTTAAAAAGTCTTAAATCCACTGAAATATTTTGTTGTAGGTCTTAAATAATTTGAAAGGGTCTTAATTTTCGTATGTCCATGTAAAGCTATTCCCAGTCGGGTCAACAGCCATTCAATCCCTAACAATATATTGTCAAGCCATTTCTGAGCCAGCGTGATCTAGAGAAAGCCAATTATGCTTTTATGAGTTCCTGTCTGGACTATCGCAATGCACTTTATGTTGGAATTAACCAAACCCTACTCCATCGGTTACAACTGGTGCAAAATGCTGCTGCTCGCATGCTTACGAATAGTCGCAAACGTGAGCACATTACACCTGTTCTTTACTCTCTTCACTGGCTCCCTGTTAGGTTCAGAATCGATTTTAAACTACTTGTGTTTGTTTTTAATGCAGTTAATGGGCTTGCACATTCATTTATGTGAAATTTTAAAGGTCCATAAACCGAACAGAGCCCTATGATCAGCAGGTCAGTTGTTGCTGGAGGTCCCCAGATCCAGGTACAAACAACGGGGTGATAGTTCATTTGCAGTGGCAGGTCCAAAACTATGGAACACCCTGCCTTTAGAACTTCGCATCATTACAGATGTGGCACTATTTAAAGCTAAACTCAAAACCTATTTATTAGGGGCCAAGCACCAAAGGTGCGATGGCACCTATTGTTTTTGTTCCGGTTCTTCTTATTATTATTATTAGGGGCCAAGCAGCTAATGACTAAAAACTCAGCTTATGAGTTTTTGAAATGTACTTTTTCGAACTCGTCCTAGACATTTAAGTCAATTGTCACCAAAATTGAACCAGGTCATCTTCAGACTATGTTGACAAAAAGTTATCAAAAGAAAGTTGATTAGTGACACGGTTGTGAAATTATATGCAAACGAATTGTTCGAAGTCGTCGTAAAATTGATCATTAGGCCATATCTCCCCAAGCTTTGAGTTATTCTCAACAAACTTGCTGTGTGTTATTACAACTATGGTGTAAGGTGGCCTGCACAGTTTTGGCGCAGCGCCACCTAGTGGTCAGAAGATACGAACAATGGCTATTTTTTCAAATATCTCATGAGCCCTTCCTACCAAAATTGGTCTCATTGCGTTCAGAGGGATATTCTGAGTCGATTGATATTCAAATTCCCATATTCGCCATTTTGGGTGTCGGACATTTTGAATTTTGTCCAAAAACATCATATTTTATCAACGCAATGAGATTTTGCCACCAAAATTGGTACACATGTTCAACTCTATGCCCTGAAAGTGCTCAAAAAATTTCTGACTAGCGCCACCTTGTGGTCAAAAGTTATAAAGAAATTTTGAAAAATGCTAATAACTTCTGCTGCGTTGACTTTATTGTCACGTGACTGGTCTTGATAGATTCCTTGGAATTTTCTATAATTTGACCAACTTCCTGTCTGCTATTGTTATGCAAATGGAAACGCTACTTTTTCGGACTCCTCCTAGACCGTTGGTCCAATTTTTACCAAATTTGACTCAGATTATCTTCAGACCATGCTGACAAAAAGTTATTAAATTCGTGTTGATAGGTTTAAGGGTTTTTGTGTATTACACCAATAAATGTTCTGACATGATGCCAAACAACATGTGAGGCTGTATCTCTGCGATGCTTAAAGATATTGACACCAAATTTTAGGTGTCTCATTGTCATATCAATATCAGTGTCATCTCATTGTCATATCAATAAAGAAACGATAAAAATTTGATGACAGCGCCACCTATGGTTCAAGAGTTATAAACCATTTATTATTCATTAATAATGACACTTACAAATTTGGTAATAACTTTTTACTGCATATTCTGATTTTGAATTGAGCTCAAATTGTTCCTTAGGTGATGCTGAAAACATAGATACCTCATATGCCATAGCTGCCAAAACTTTCTGTCCGCCATTTGGAATTGGTTCAAAAACATACTTTTTCGAACTCCTCCTCTGGACTGCTTTTCATGGTGCCTCTGCATTGCTTGGCCCCGCAATTGCTGCTTGCAGCTATATTTTAGACTTGCTTTTGATACTCATTAGTACAAAATGCTGTTTTATTGACACTTGGGTTCTTATTATTTTATGTGTCTTAATGTTTAAATTTCTGTTTTTAAGGCTGTAAAGCACTTTGGGCAGCCTTCTGCTGCTATATAAATAAAGTTTGATTGATTGATATTTCAATAAAAGTTTTAAGAAACGTTTATTTATTTACTTATTAATATAGAATAATTATGTACCTTACAATAACAGTTTTTAATGCTTTTTAAAAGTTTTATCTTGACCATTAAAAAGTCTTTAGTGTTTAGCCTTGTGTAAGTCCGAAATTTCATTCATTATGGTCTTAAAATGGTCTTTAAAAGTGTTAAATTTGACTTGATGAAACCTTGACCCATGCACTCTCATTCTCACACATACACTACTGCCAATTTATTTTATTCAATTCACCTGTTGTTAAAATTCCCCATTTTAATGCCAAGTTTAGCTTGTATCACTGTAGTTGAGGTCAAAAAATATTAATATTGATGGTGTTATAAAATTCATTACATATTTATAATGGTTTTATGGCAATCATGTTTATGACAGATTTATAACAGGTTTTTTGTCTTTGTATTTTCAAGTTGTCATGACAAAGACAAAAAACGCGTGATGTATTTGTTTATGTCATGTTGTCATAACAAACGATGTCGTCTTTGCATTTAAAATGACATAACTGAAATAAAGGGACTAAGCCGACAAGAAAATGAATGAATGAATGAATGACATAACTGAGCGATTGACTGTTGTTATAAGCATGCATAAAATCTCATTCACATTATATCACTGATTATAAAGGTTTAATGACAGTGTTATGAACACCCCTTCAAGTAAAGTGTTACTGAAAGTACTTGGTAGGATGATTTGATGCCAAGAAACTATTATTAGTGGGGTTTGCCATAGGCAAAGTCCACTCTTACTATTTACATTGGGGTTTATTCTTCTTCCTTCTTCTTTCTTCTTCCGTACGCTTTTCGGGAATGGTGTGCTATGACTTTTATAAGGGGTGGGGGGTTTTTTGGCCCCGCAAGGATTCACCACATCTGTAAGGGGTTGCAGCCTAAGTGGGAAAAAAGGGGGTATAAGTTGACCCCTGGGGGTGCTAGGACGTCCCAAAGTGGTCCCCATTGACTTAACATTGCCATTGACTCCCATTCATTTCCTACAAGCCCATTGACTCTGATTATAATTGTCACACATCAATAACATTACATAGGAGTGTCATACAGACATGGGGGTGGGCTCATTTGACTCAGGCAACCAATTAGCATCTTAATATGATAATGAAGCTCACAAGCCACGCCCACAAACGAATCCCATACACTGCCATTATAATAGGCCCAGATGCATATCTTTGCATATGAGTGTCGTATAGACATAGGGGTTGGCTCATTTGACTCAGGCAACCAATCAGCATCTCAATATGATAATGAAGCTCATAAGCCACGCCCCCAAATTGATCACATAGACTGCCATTTTAATAGGTTTTGATGCATATCTTTGCATAGCAGTGTCATACAAACATGGGGGTGGGCTCATTCGACTCAGGCAACCAGCTATATCCATGTACACTTTGTAACCACACCCATAGCAACAAAGCAGAGTCCTCTAGCAACCATTTATATTGCCCGTATCATGCTAGCTACTTGCTATCCAAGCTAGCTTCATGCTAATCATGTTAGCATTGTGTTAGCTACATGCTAATCATGCTAGCAACTCGATTAGCATAATCCTAACATGATTAGCATCATGCTAATTACATGCTAATCATGCTAGCATCATACTAGAAACTCAATTAGCATGTCATTACCATTATGCTAACACGTTTAGCATCATGCTAGCTACATGCTAATCATGCTAGCATCATGCTAACGACTCGATTAGCTTGTTATTGTTATGCTAACACAATTAGCATCATGCTAGCAACATGATAATCATGCTAGCATCATGCTAGCAACTCAATTAGCATGTCATTAGCATTATACTTACACGATTAGCATCATGATAACAACATGCTAATCATGCTAGCATCATGCTAGCAACTCGATTAGCATGTTATTACCATTATGCTAACACGATTAGCACCATGCTAGCTACATGCTAATCGTGTTAGCACCATTGTACCCCATCGATTTGCCACGCAAACCCCATTCACATTTTATTTAGGAAGTGTACAATTCTAGTTATTATTGATGTTTTAAACAGTTGTTCATCTACATGGACCAGAAATATTTTTCTAGGATATACAGTAATATAGTAAATACAACTATATGTGTATTTAGTTGCTGATTATCAATCATTGATCTAACAAAAATACTTAGCTGCAAATCTATTCTGAATGACTATAATGAGATCAACCATCATTAATAATTTATCTCCAATAGTAATTTAGCATTAAGTGAGCATTACCTCAGCATGTTATAATGATTTCTGAGAGATCATGTGACACTGAAGATGGGAGTAATTGTATGGAAAATTCCGATTTTAACTTTAAAATACATTATTAATACATTTCAGGATGAAACTCTCAGGATGGCGCCGCGGATGGCTGCCTCGGTGTGGAGCTCTTCAGTGTTTGCACTATTTCTGTTAGTCTGTCCTGTTTTATTTTTATCAAACACGATCAGTTATACCAGGGATGAGCTGCTGAACATTCGGCAGTGCACACCAACTAATCACCAACTGGATTTTGATTTCTCTGGCGTTTTGCGGAACATTGTCATCGGCGGAGCAGCTGCTTTGTGGAAGAAATACAAGACCCGGCGGCGAGGAAAAAGAGCTGGCGCGCTCGTCAGGCTGAGACAGCGCGGCTTCAGAACAGCGCTGCCTAGCATCCATCTAGCGAATCTCCGCTCGCTTCCTAACAAAATGGACGAACTACTTCTGCTCTCACGCGAAAACAAGAACTTTAACAACTCTGCTGCGCTGTGTTTCACAGAAACCTGGCTGAACAAAGCCATTCCGGACAGCGCATTACACTTACCGGACTTTCAGCTGTACAGAGCAGATCGCGATACGGAGTCAACGGGCAAAACACGCGGTGGTGGGACATGCTTTTACATCAACAGGAGATGGTGTACGGATGTAACTGTGTTAAAGAAGATGTGCTGTCCTGATGTGGAAGCGCTTTTCATTAACTGTAAGCCGTTTTATGCACCGCGGGAGTTCTCCTCGTTCAAGCACACGTGAGGACTGCGATACAACAGCTGTCTGATCTGATCACAGAGACTGAACAACGACACCCGGACTCTGCTTTTATCATTCTCGGTGACTTTAATCAGGCAAAACTCACACACGAGCTGCCTAAATTCAAACAGCACATCACATGCCCCACCAGAGACAATAACATTTTGGATCATTGCTACACCACAATAAAGGATGCATATCGCTCTGTCGCCAGAGCAGCTTTAGGACTCTCCGACCACTGCCTGGTTCATCTTATACCAACTTACAGGCAAAAACTTAAAACTACTAAGCCAGTATTAAGGACTGTTAAGAGATGGACCAACGACACAGAGCAGGTCTTACAAGCCTGTTTTGAATGCACTGATTGGAGTGTTTTTGAAGCTGCAGCCACCAACCTAGACGAGCTCACAGAGACTGTAACATCATACATCAGTTTCTGTGAGGAGTTATGCATCCCTACCAGGACCTACTTATCATTTAACAATGATAAACCATGGTTTACACCAAAACTTAGACAGCTTCGTCATGAAAAAGAGGATGCCTACAGGAGCGGGGACAGGATTTTATACAATCAGGCCAGAAACACACTGACAAAGGAGATTGGTGTGGCCAAGAAAAGCTATGCAAAACCAGTTTTCTGCCAACGACCCTGCATCAGTGTGGAAAGGCCTGAAAGACATCACAAATTATAAAACGCCATCCTCCAGTATCGACTACAACAACCATCTTGCAAACGAGCTGAATATCTTCTATTGTAGATTTGACACCTCTGACCAGACACCTCACACCCACCCGGATCATCTCCCTACACAGCCATCAACACCTCCAGCCATCTCCCTCTCACCCCCTGCACTTCAGATCAGTGAGGATAATGGGCATCAGATCCTCAGTAAACAGCCATCAACACCTCCAGCCATCTCCTTCTCCACCCCGGCACTTCAGATCAGTGAAGATAATGTGCGTCAGATCTTCAGTAAACAGAGGAGACGAAAAGCACCAGGTCCAGATGGTGTTTCACCAGCCTGTCTGAAAACTTGTGCGGACCAACTGGCTCCCATTTTCACACAGATCTTCAACAGATCACTGGAACAGCGCAAAGTTCCATCCTGCTTCAAATGCTCCACCATCATCCCAATACCAAAGAAACCAAAGATCACAGGACTCAATGACTACAGACCTTAACATCTGTGGCCATGAAGTCATTCGAAAGACTGGTGCTAGCTTATCTGAAGGACATCACTGGACCTTTGCTGGACCCCCTGCAGTTTGCCTATAGAGCAAACCGGTCTGTGGATGATGCAGTCAACATGGGACTGCATTATATCCTAGAACATCTGGACAAACCAGGGAACTACGCAAGGATACTGTTTGTGGACTTCAGTTCTGCCTTTAACACCATCGTCCCATCACTGCTCGAGAACAAACTGACCCAGCTGTCTGTCCCTAGCTCTGTCTGTCAATGGATCACCAGCTTTCTGACAGATAGACAACAGCTAGTCAGAATGGGCAAAATCACATCCGACAGCCGCACCATCAGCACTGGTGCCCCCCCAGGGATGTGTTCTATCCCCACTGCTCTTCTCCCTGTACACAAACGACTGCACTGCAAAAGACCCCTCCATTAAGCTCTTGAAGTTTGCGGATGACACTACTGTTATCGGCCTCATCCGGAACGGTGACGAGTCTGCATACAGACAGGAGGTGGAGCGGCTGGCTTTATGGTGCAGATACAACAACCTGGAGCTGAACACGCTCAAAACAGTGGAGATGATAGTGGACTTTAGGAGAAACCCCCCTGCACTCCCCCCACTCACCATCATGAACAGCACTGTGGCTGCAGTAGAGTCATTCAGGTTCCTGGGCACCACCATCTCTCAGGATCTGAAGTGGGACATTCACATAGACTCCATTGTAAAGAAAGCCCAGCAGAGACTGTACTGTACTGAGAAAGTTCAACCTGCCACAGGAGCTGCTCGTACAGTTCTACTCAGCTGTCATCCAATCCATCCTCTGCACTTCAATCACCGTCTGGTTCAGCTCAGCTGCCAAAACTGACCTCCGTAGACTACAGCGAATAGTCCGGACTGCTGAACGAATCACTGGCACTACCCTTCCCACACTTCAAGAACTGTACTCTTCCAGAGTGAGTAAAAGGGCTCGTAAAATCACTCTGGACGCCTCACACCCAGCACACTACCTGTTTGAACTGTTACCGTCTGGTCGGCGCTACAGAGCACCAAGCACAAAAACAGATAGACACAGGAAAAGTTTCTTTCCTCAGGCCATCTACCTCATGAACAGTTAAATATTCCCCTACTGTGCAATAAACGTGCAATACTTTCTCATACGCACTTGTACACAGCACCTTATAACCTGTATATTTACAACATATCTGTACATACATTCAACATCCAGATCTTTTTGACTAACTGCATCTCTGCTTAATGTTTATTGCCTTTTCTTTTCTTGTATTTAATTTTGTGTTGTCACTCGTCACTTTATGTACACTGAAAGCTTCTGTTGCCAAAACAAATTCCTTGTGTGTGTGAAGCACACTTGGTAATAAAACTGATTCTGATTCTGATTCTGATTCTTCTAAAATAAAAAACAATTCTTTTAAATTGTTTATTTAAAGTGAGTTATTAAAGATTAAACAGAAGTTAAATCCATAAAATATAGCACAGCATTGTTTAAAATAGAAATCTTAAAATAGAAATCATAAATATAAATATATTTATTGTTAACTTGTAATCATCTTAATGAAAATTATGACATCATTTACTCTCTCATGTTGTGGGAACCGAAAGTGTTTGGTTATCGACATTCTTCAAAACTTCATCTTTTGTGTGAAAAGGTGAAAAGAAATCACAAATCAGCGTTAAATTATGTTTGAATATGATGGTTGTGGTAAAATAAGCCTTTTAAAGTCGTACTGACTGAAAAGAAATCAAATTCATTTAGAAAAAACACAATTTATTAATTTTTTTTGTCAGTAAGATGTTAAAATATGTGTGTTTTATTTAATTATGTATTCATCATTTATTCATTTTCTTTTCAGCTTAGTCCCTTTATTAATCAGTAGTCACCGAACAACATTAGGAATGGAAAGCTAATACACATTTAAATTCAAATGAGGTATTGCAAAAAAAAAAAAATTCTCGATTTTTCCTCTTTATTAAAATGTTATATAATATTTTCCCCTAACAGATTAATTTGGGTGTACTCCTTTTTGAAGGGACTTTTTGAATTTGTACTTATTTATGCTGGGCACTGTACATAAATGTATAAAGGTTGATGGATAACATATTTAAAAAATTTTTAATTATGACAGCATGTGACACAAAAGACATCCAAAGCTGCAAATGATGGAATCAAACATTTCGTTTCTTTGTGTTGTCAGTTAGCATATGTTTAGCAAGCTACAGTTAGTCTCTAATTAGTCTCAAAGCTAGTAGACGCTGCTACTGCAATCCCTAATGGAATAATTCACACATCAGCTTGACGTTTCTGATGCTTGAAAGCTTTTCCCCCAATCACTGTAATTCTCATTGAGCTATTCCCCAGGGGCGTGCTTTTCTACTAAAATTAACAAAGCTGTGAATCTAATCAAAATAAGACCGTTTTTGTAATGCAGAAGAGTGATTGTGAGACTGACGTATCTGTGTGTGTGTGTGTGTGTGTGTGTGTGTGTGTGTGTGTGTGTGTGT
>CAIGQZ010032389.1:905459-931803 GCA_903798205.1 Danio tinwini
TGTGTGTGTGTGTGTGTGTGTGTGTGTGTGTGTGTGTGTGTGTGTGTTTCTGTGTTTTCAGATTGCTGTGGATGTGCCGGGTTTGCCCAGTCTGTCAGAGGGTGACAGATACTCTTGTTTTTTTGAAGACGCTGAAACAGCTGCTTTAGTCCAGGGCACAACAGTCACCTGTGACACTCCTGAGGCCCACAGACTTCAGCCTGTACCACAGGGAAATGGTAACACAACACACACTACTACTTGTATAGGTGGTCTACAAGGACTTTCCATAAGCTTAAAGCAGTAAAAAACATTTATTATATGGCCTAAGCCTACCCTTAAACCAAACCATCACATAAACCATACCTGCCAACATTTTGTCACCTTGGAAAAATAAGGTTCTCTCTGCGTTCTGAATGATTTTGAGATATTGAGCTTCAAAGTTTTTGCATTCCATAGCAAACAGTATTTGTGTAATATTTGTTTTTTAAATAAAACGTCTTAAAATGTAAACAACTTACTAAAAAAAAACATCCCGTAATGTAAATAAGTTGTCATTTAATAAGAATATGTCAATAACTCAATTTTGACAAAAATGTCAGATTGAACCTTATAATTCTAAGATGACGATTTGTCTCTAAAAATCCAGGAGACCGGGGGGAGGGGGTGTTCGGAGGTGAGGTCTCTGAATAACACTGTTGAGAACCGGGATAAGATACAACGGGTTTTGGGCGGCTGCTGTGATCGGATACTGTACCAAAGTTGGTGACCCGGGGGAGTTTACAGACTGTACGAAAAAGGGGAGGGGTGGTGAAATTATGGGAGTTTTCCTTGAAAAATAACTAAATGGAATGGTTGCGGAAGATTGGTCTGAAACAGGAGTGTTGGCAGGTATGCATGAAACTTGTGGCAAAATTTTTATGTGAAAAGTCCCCAATAAGTATGATTTTTAGGTGTTTTGAATTACAAGGATATGTCTTATGCTTATGCATGTCTAACCAGCTAAATAGAGTACAACTACACACACACACACACACACACACACACACACACACACTAGGGCTGCACAATATTGGAAAAATCTAACATTGCGATATTTTGTTATTCTGCAATATATATTTGTTATTCTGCGATATGAATTCAATTCCACCAGATGACTTGAATATGTGTATTTGGAAAGAATTGATCGTTTTAGATTGATTTGGGATGACTCTGCAGTAGGAGTGCATCTGCATAAAATCAATTATCAATATCAAAATCTAATATCTAATATTATCAATCTATAAATACACTAAAGAAAACCATACAATTAAAATGAACAGTATTCAGGTACAGTAGTTCAATAATAAAAATTGTAAACATTTAATAAAGGGTTAAATTTTGTATGCCTGAGTGCTTTTAAAATCATTATACAGTCACAGGACTCAAAAACACACCTGCAAAGTGACTATTGCGAATGATCACATTGCGATATCGATGCTGAAACAATATATTGTGCAGCCCTAACACACACACACACACACACACTCACACACATACTACTGATATTTGAATCATTTCCTGTGGAGCTACAAAACTACTTACATTGCCTTAAAGATCTTTTATATGAGTAAATGTGTGCTTAACATGTACTTACAGTGTACTTATCTAAGCAAATATGAGTTATATAAGGTAACTACATGTGTTAGGGTTAGGTTAAGAAATTTGAGGCATAGTACCTAGTTATAACTCAGTTTATTTTACAACAATAAGTACATAGCATGTACACCAACACATATTGTCTATTATAAAAGTATTATTCATCTTTTTAGGACAAAAACATATCTGCAAAATGGGAAAAACACTAAGTTGTGTTTAGTATGTATCTCAGTCAATATTAACTCTTGTTTAAAATCAATATCACATTCATGAACTTTAATTCTGGGTGATTTTGTGTTGTAATATAGGCTTCAGTGGGTTTTTTTAAAGGTTTCATTACAGAATTTCGGAAGTCTACGGTCTTTCAGATTCTTTCTGTTCCATCAAAAATACACTCAATTATAACATTCTGAAATATTTAAATATAAAATGGTTTTCTAATATCATAAAAAAAAATTTGTTGACATTGAAGACAAGATTATTAGCACTGCAGACTAATTGTAATTCATTTTCAAATAATTTACATGTAAGCAAGGATTTTTTTTTGTTTTCAGTATTATATTTTTCTTATGTAGAAAGTTTCTTTTAGTTCAGTGGAAATAAAAAAAAATTATAATAAAGAAATTGCTATCAAACATTTTATTTTTCGATTAGCTCAAGAAACGAAACAGCAAACAGGGAAAAATTACAAAAAGAACTAAAAGAAATACATTTTTCTACGTAGGAAAAATGTAATATTGTAAAAAAAAAACTTCCTTGCTCTGTTTAACATCACTTGAAAAATATTTTTTTTTAAATCGGAAATATTCTGAAATGCTAATAATTTTGTCTTAAACGTCACCTAAATAGTATGATATTAGAAAACCAATTAAAAATTAACATTTTCAGAATATTATAATTGAGTGTATTTTTGAGAGAAGAGGAAGAATCTGCAAGACTGTAGACTTCTCAGGGTATCCGCTGGCTCTTAAAAAGTCTTAAAATGTCTTAAATTTCAAAAGCTAAATCGTAGGCCTTAAAAGTCTTAAATTCACCGAAATATTGTGTTGTAGGTCTTAAATTATTTTAAACAGGTCTTAATTTTGCTTTGTCCAAGTAAAGCTACTTAATTGGGCCAACGTTTATCCAATCAACAATACATCTTAATAAAACCTTATATTTTTATTCATTCATTCATTCATTTTTCTTCAGCTTAGTCCCTTATTTATCAGGGGTCGCCACAGCGGAATGAACCGCCTTTATTTTTTATATTTAAGTTGTTTTTTTTTTTTGCAAAGAGATACAATTGACGATTTTACAATTGATGATGTTTAACCCGGTTAAAGTCTCAAATTTAATTCTTAATGGTCTTAAAAGGGTCTTAAAAAGTCTTAAATTTGACTTGATAAAACCTGCAAAAACACTGATTCTATAATGCTGTAATATCCGGTTTCACTGACCTCCTCCTGCTGGTTTTCCGCAACATTACTCTCTCACTGAGTCCAAATGTTAATGATGTTACATGACTGTTGAAATAAGCTGTGGGTGGTGGGTTAACTATTAAAGTTTTAAGTGACGTGACATTCCATTGCCGTAATGTCCGTTTAGTATTTTGACCCTGTTTTCTCTTGTAAACAGATTCAGTGTCTGTCACGCTGTCTCTGCGCTTCGGGACGGTCACTGTAGCTCTGGCTGACTTCACGTTCTACGACTGCTCTGTGGTGCAGCAGCTTGCTGCCAGCATGCCGTAAGTCACATCAATTACACACAAATAAAACAATCACACAAACACAGTTCAGCTACTGTGTGGTTTTTCATTTTTTTAACAATTTTAAATAAATTGAATTAAATTCAAACACATTTATGTTATTTCAAACCTAAGACACTTGAACTTTCGGTGCTTATAATCAATTATAACTCTATTTATAATTATTTATAATCATGTAAAAAAAAATTATACTGCATTATACAGAAAGTTATAACTACAGTATATAATAATATTAATAATTAAAATAGTGTATTAATGCTTATTACTTAAAGCCATCAATGATGAATTTATAAAGTTTAGTAACTGTATGATGACCCACAATAAGTATTTATACTATATTTACTGTATATTTATAAGGTATAGAGGGCTCTATATAACAATATAAAACCATTCATTTATTTGACAGAACAAAATCTGTTAACTTACTAAGGAGTCTAACTAAAGTAACTATAGCATAACAACGTTTT
This sequence comes from Danio tinwini, assembly GCA_903798205.1. Classification (NCBI taxonomy): domain Eukaryota; kingdom Metazoa; phylum Chordata; class Actinopteri; order Cypriniformes; family Danionidae; genus Danio; species Danio tinwini. Next base: position 909,291 of record CAIGQZ010032389.1, read on the forward strand.
AACATTGCAGACTGGATTTTTTTAATACAATCATAACTGATTAATTAATACTTTTAAGTCATTGTTTAATGTGATATGAACATGTATATTGAGAGTTTTGTGTGTTATAATTATGAATGTACATAATACATTAAACATGCTTCATACAAAGTATTATGTATTGCATTGAATTACAAATACCTCAGTAGGATATATGTATAAATACAAATAGGATTATGCATTATATTGAATTACTAATGTTTATATACTTATACTTTACTAATAATACTTATATAATATTACTAAAAACTATTATAACTAGGCTTTGAGAAAGATTTAGCCATAATAATGCAATAAGAATACCTTTATAAAGCTTTATTCATACAGACTTAGTACAAAAGTATTATGCATTATAATGCATTAAGAATACCTTTATAAAGCATAATAAAAGCTTTATAAAAATCATCATGCATTATATTAAATTAATAATACTGTTATAAAGCATTAAACAGTATATAAGCTTTGTAGAACGTGCTGTGCAACATTTTGCATTAATAACATCTTTGTAAAGCATTAAACTATGCATAAAGGCTTGTAAAAATTACTATGCATCGTATTGCGTTATTAACACCATTGTAAAGCACTATGCATGGAGGCTTTGTTGAGAGTTAAGTGTAATATAATCCATTATGAATGCCTACATAATCAAATCAATGTCAAGTCAATGTTTATTTTTATAAAGCAAGTGTTTACCAAGGTGCTGTACAAGCATACACCATAATGAATTATACATACATGCTTTATTAAAAGTATTGCATACAAATATCTTTGTAAAGAGTTATTCATACAGACTTCTCACTAAGTATAATTCATTATATTGAATTACTAATCCTTTTATAAACCATTATAAATAGACTTTGAAAAAGATTTAGGCATCATAATGCATTAAGAATACCTTTAAAAAGCATTATTCATACAGACTTAGTACAAAAGTATTATGCATTACAAAGCATTAAGAATACTTTTATAAAGCATAATACATACAAGCTTTATAAAATACATTATACATTATATTAAATCCATAATACCATTATAAAGCATTATTCAGTACATGTAGACATTGGAGAACGTTTTGTGCACCATTTTGCATTATTATCACCTTTATAAAGCATTAATCATCGATAAAAACTTTGTAGAAATTATTATGCATCATATTGCATTAATGATACCTTTATGATGCACTAATATGCACACAGGCTTGGGCCTTGGTGAAAGTTTTGTGTATTATAATGCATTATGAATGTCTGCATAATGCATTATACATACATGCTTTATACAAAGTATTGCATTACGAATATCTTTGTAAAGCATTATTCATATGGACTTCTCACTAAGTATTAATTATTATATTGAATTACTAATACTTTTATAAACCATTATAAATAGGCTTTGAGAAAAATTTAGGCATTATAATGCATTAAGAATACCTTTATAAAGGTATCATTAATGCAATATGATGCATAATAATGTCTACAAAGTCTTTATGCAATGATTAATGCTTTATAAAGGTGTTATTAATGCAAAATTGTGCACAATATGTTCTCCATTGTCTACATGTACTGTATAATGCTTTATAGTGGTTTTATTGTTTTAGAAAATGCATAATGTGTTTTATAAAGCTTGTATGTATTATGCTTTATAAAGTTATTTCAAATGCTTTATAATGCATGCTTTTGTACTATGTATGAATAAGGTTTTATGATGCACTATGCACACAGGCTTGAGCCTTTGTGAGAGTTTTGTGTATTACAATGCATTATGAATGTTTGCATAATGCATTAAACATACATGCTTCATACAAAGTATTGCATTACGAATGTCTTTGTTAAGCATTATTCATACCGACTTCTCACCAAGTATTAATCATTAAATTGAATTGCTAATACTTTTATAAACCATTATAAATAGGCTTTGCGAATGATTTAGGCATTATAATGCGTTAAGAAAACTTTTATAAAACCTTATTAATACAGACTTAGTACAAACGTATTATGCATTTTAAAGCATTAGGAATACCTTTATAAAGCATAATACATGCTTTATTAAAAGCATTATGCTTTATGTTAAGTCAATAATAATAATACTGTTATAAAGCATTATATAGTACATATACAGTAAGCTATGGAGAACGTATTGTGCCCCATTTTGCATTAATAACACCTTTATAAAGCATTAATCATACAGACTTAGTACAAAAGTATTATGCATTACAAAGCATTAGGAATATTTTTATAAAGCTTAATACATACAAACTTTATAAAATACATTATGCATTATATTAAATCAATAATACCATTAGAAAGCATTATACAGTACATGTAGACATTGGAGAACGTATTGTGTACCATTTTGCATTAATAACACCTTTATAAAGCAATAATCATCGATAAAGACTCTGTAGAAATTATTATGCATCATATTGCATTAATGATACCTTTATGATGCACTTTGCACACAGGCTTGGGCCTTTATGAGAGTTTTGTGTATTATAATGCATAATGAATGTCTGCATAATGCATTATGCATACATGCTTCATACAAAGTATTGCATTACGAATATATTTGTTAAGCATTATTCATACAGACTTCTCACCAAGTATTAGTCATGAAATTGAATTGCTAATACTTTTATAAACCATTATAAATAGGCTTTGAGAATGATTTAGGCATTATAATGCATTAAGAATACTTTTATAAAACCTTATTAATACAGACTTAGTACAAAAGTATTATGCATTATAAAGCATTAGGAATACCTTTATAAAGCATAATACATACATGCTTTATAAAAAGCATTATGTTTTATGTTAAGTCAATAATAGTAATACTGCTATAAAGCATTATATAGTACATATAAGCTATGGAGAACGTATTGTGCCCCATTTTGCATTAATAACACCTTTATAAAGCATTAATCATCGATAAAAACTCTGTAAAAGCTATTATGCATCATATTGCATTAATGATACCTTTATGATGCACTATGCACACAAGCTTGGGCCTTTGTGAGAGTTTTGTGTATTATAATGCATTATGAATGTCTGCATAATGCATTATACATACATGCTTCATACAAAGTATTGCATTACGAATATATTTGTTAAGCATTATTCATACAGACTTCTCACCAAGTATTAGTCATGAAATTGAATTGCTAATACTTTTATAAACCATTATAAATAGGCTTTGAGAATGATTTAGGCATTATAATGCATTAAGAATACTTTTATAAAACCTTATTAATACAGACTTAGTACAAAAGTATTATGCATTATAAAGCATTAGGAATACCTTTATAAAGCATAATACATACATGCTTTATAAAAAGCATTATGTTTTATGTTAAGTCAATAATAGTAATACTGCTATAAAGCATTATATAGTACATATAAGCTATGGAGAACGTATTGTGCCCCATTTTGCATTAATAACACCTTTATAAAGCATTAATCATCGATAAAAACTCTGTAAAAGCTATTATGCATCATATTGCATTAATGATACCTTTATGATGCACTATGCACACAAGCTTGGGCCTTTGTGAGAGTTTTGTGTATTATAATGCATTATGAATGTCTGCATAATGCATTATACATACATGCTTCATACAAAGTATTGCATTACGAATATATTTGTTAAGCATTATTCATACAGACTTCTCACCAAGTATTAGTCATGAAATTGAATTGCTAATACTTTTATAAACCATTATAAATAGGCTTTAAGAATGATGTAGGCAGTATAATGCATTAAGAATACTTTTATAAAGCCTTATTAATACAGACACTTAGTACAAAAGTATTATGCATTATAAAGCATTAGGAATACCTTTATAAAGCATAATACATACATGCTTTATAAAAAGCATTATGCTTTATGTTAAGTCAATAATAATAATAATACTGTTATAAAGCATTATATAGTTACATATAAGCTATGGAGAATGTATTGTGCCCCATTTTGCATTAATAACACCTTTATAAAGCATTAATCATCGCATAAAGACTTTGTAGAAATTATTATGCATCATATTTCATTAAGAATGCTTTTATAGTACACTATGAACACAGGCTTGTGCCTTTGTGAGTTTTGTGTATTATAATGCATTATGAATGCCTGCATACAAAGTATTATGTATTGCATTGAATTACAAATACCGCATTATTCATACACACTTTTATAAACTATTATACATAGGCTTTGTAGAAAGTTTTGGTGCATTAAGAATACCTTTAGAAAGCCTTATTAAAACAGGCATCTCACAAAGTATTATAATGCTTTAAGCATACATCTATAACCCATAATACATACGGGCTTCATAGAAAGTGCTATCAAAATAAGTTTTCACCATTATCATGCCATCATCATCATTATTGGACAGCAGTATTAAAGCATGTGCTGATGTGCGGCTGTCCCTTGTTGAAAAATGTCCTGAAGGCGTGAGAGGGGCAGGGCAGCTGCAGACCTCAGTAACACATCCTTGATGATTTCACAGCTGTTTCCCACATTCCTGCCATCCTCCCTGCAGACAGCCGCTGATGGGATGCCTCCCCCTGATGCTGTTTTCATTTGCCATGTGGGAAAGCTGTGAACTCAGCCCTGTGTTGTTTGATGAGTTTAGGGGAGGCTTGGGTAACTCTAGAGCTCAGCGCTTTTGGATGCAGGGCAGCTTTACTTTCTTCATCTCAATGCTCAGAGGAGTGTAGATGGGGTTGGTTTGTGCACTTTCGGCCCATTATATGCTGTGTTTTTACTCTGCTTTTAGGTGTAGTGGTTGTGTGAACAGCCGCTGGAAGTGTAACTGGTGTGTCCATCAGCATGTGTGCACTCACCGCTCCACGTGTGACAGTGGTGCCATCATCTACAACCAACATGTAAGTTTTGGTTTATATGTGGGAGTTGTGTGATTTGCTCTGTGATTATAGTGGAGCCTGCAAGTCTGAGAGTTAAACAGTGTATATTTTGCATATTTTTAATTGAAAATAATTAGCTTAATTAATTTCTATAAGAGAAGAAGCTTTAAAAGCAAAGTGGTTTTATTCAGGGGCCAAAAAAAAACTGTATCAGCGTTCAAAAGAAATCATGAAGAATTTTAAAGGAAAATCACATCAGAAATTACTTTTTTTATATATGCTAATTTTACAACTCCACTAGAGTTAAAAAGATGTGCTTTACCATTTTTAATTCATTTTGCTGATCTTCAGGTCTGATGGGAGCACTTTTAGCTTAGCTTAGCATAAATCATTGAATCGGATTAGACCATTAGCATCTCGCACAAAAAAATCTAAAAAGGCTTGACAGAAAATGTAAAATTCCTATTTTATAGGGTGATGTGGCTAGGAATTATACTCTTGGAACTATACACTACCTCACAAAAGTCTTGTCGCCTATCCAAGTTTTAGGAACAACAAATAATAACTTGACTTCTAGTTGATCATTTGGCATCAGAAGTGGCTTATATGAAAGACAAAGGCCTCTAGATTACGCTTATTTTACCAAGATAAAATATGATTATACCTTGATTTTTAATTATTTAACAGTAAGGTCTGACTTTGCTTGGACAAAAGTCTTGTCACTTAACAGAAATAATGTACAGTATAGAATAAGGTGGGGAACATATCTAATTGCGATTGTTTTGACAGATATTGCGATTTTGATTTGATTTGTGATTTAATTTTGTAGTCAAGCTATAGTTTCATAATCTGTATTGTAACTTGTTACTGCTAAAATGCAGTGAGTGTTAATTTTAAAAAAGGAACTTAAAAGATTTTATAATTTAAAGATAAATAATTTATATTAGCAAACATCTCTGAAATTGTACTTTGCTGTTGCTTATTGAAAGACTTTCTGTTTTCGCCTTACCTAACATTGTTTATTAAAGATTTTTTTGTTATCAATAAATATCCACAAAGAAGCAAGTTGTCTTTCGTCGATTGGGTTCATCAACTCCCAGTAGCTCAGTGGTTACGTGACTCACCTCTCACGCCAGAGACCTGGGTTCTAGCCCTGACTCTGACAGATGAAAAAGATGAAGATCAAGACAAACACGACAATACAGACCATAAAGACCAAGAAGATGACGACCAAGAAGAAAAAGTGGAAGACCAAGAAGACTAAGACCAAGATGATGAAAAAGATGACGATGACCATAAGGAAGATGAAGACCAAGACGAAAATGATGACTTAGACCAAGAAGATGAAAACCAAAAGACGACAAAGACAACAAAGAAAAAAAAGACTAAGAACACTAAGACGACGACGACGAAGAAGAACAACAACAACAACTAGCAGTACTTTTAGTAGACTTTTTAGCAAGACACTCCTCGTATAGCTGCCTGTGGTGCTTTTTTAGGTGCTGGTTGTTGTATTTCCTCATGCTGTGGCAACAATTCTGCGACAGCTCTTACAAATTACCTGCTTTGAAACCAAGGTATTCCCATATTACCGACGTGCTGTTTTTATTTGCTATTAATTAGTCTATTAATGCTTCTGAAGTGGCAGATGCCATCATCCCACTTGTCCGTGCTTTCCTGTTTGTTAGTTTTTTTATTGTGGGTGTTCGGCATAGTTCAGTTGCGCAATTCTGATTGGGCAGAACGAAAGTGTGCTCACTCAATTGGCTAGTAAGACGGAGGTCACGCATTTGCTCTGGGTGGTGGAAGTTAAATAATATATATTTCATATCACAGCCTTAGAACATTTAAAATCGTGATTGTGATTCGATTTTGATTAATCACACAGCCCTAGTATAGAATATAAAGTCATGATGCAGTGAAAAAAATTATTAATATTGTGTGTGACTCCCATGAGCTTGGAGGACTGCATGCACACATCTCTGCGATGACTTAAATAACCTATTAATAAGGTCATCTGGAATGGCAAAGAAAGTGTTCTTGCAGGACTCCCAGAGTTCATCAAGATTCTTTAGATTCATCTTCAATGCCTCCTCCTTCATCTTACCCCAGATGTGCTCAATAATGTTCATTTATGGTGACTGGGCTGGCCAATCTTGAAACACCTTGGCCTAATGGGCAGCACAAACGTTTTGATACCTCAAGCTGTTGATGTTGCCATATACTCAGCAGATCTCTTGCACACCACCCATACTAAATGTAATCCCAAACCATGATTTATCCTTCACCAATCTTGACTGATTCCTGTGAGAATCTTGGGTCCATTGTGTTCAATAGGTCTCCTGCAGTATCTGTAATGATTGGGATGCAGTTCAACAGATGATTCATCGGAAAAATCTACCTTCTGCCCCTTTTCCAAATGATCAACTAGAAGTCAAGTTATTATTTGTTGCTTTTACAACTGGGATCGATGACAAGAAATTTGTCAGGTAGTGTACTCTCAGCAGGCGCAATGATATCATGCAGGGCCTGAGAATCTTGCAACCACAAAGATATATGTGAGAGACATTTCAGACGTTTTTTTAGTACACAATGTAACTACAGAAGACTAAATAGTTTTTAAATAGGAAATTTATCGAAACTGTTGGCCCATTTTTGATTGAGATGCTATTGGTCAAATCTGATTTAATGACTTATGCTAAGCTAAGCTAGAAGTGCTCCTGTCAGACCCGAAGATGAGCTGAATAGATTCAAAAATGATAAAATTTTACTGTTTATCTCTAGAGGACTTGTAAAATAAGCCTATTTTTTAAGGGCACCTATTTTACACCTTTTTTCAAGTCTTTTGTGTCTCCAAAATGTGTGTGTAAAGTTTCAGCTCAAAATACCCACCAGATTATTTATAATACATTTTTAAATCTGTTATTACATTTTAGCTGTTATAACATTGTAGCTGTTTTTGTTGCCTGTGCCTTTAATGCAAATGAGCTGGTTCTCCCCACCCACCGTTCCCACGTGCAGAGCCACAGGGATCTGTTTGTATTGCTCTAAAGCGTTTAGCCTTCATGTAGATAAACAGCACAGTGACAGACAAGAATGAAGCAGATCTCCCTTACTACAGTAAGACCTTTCCCAACTATTATTTGATATATTTGTTGTGGAGTTAATTCAAACCTTTCTGCAACGATGAGTCACACACAATGTTATTATAAGTGCGTGTGCGGTCAAGCACACACACACACACACACACACACTTGCTTAGCTTTTGCATGCCAAATGTGACAGGATATATGTTAATATCCACTGTTGTATGAATATCCATTATGTTAAGTCCATTATGTTAACCAGGATTGAAGCGTCTTCTTTTATAATTGTACTCACACTATGCTGCTGTGGTGATGAATAATGTAGTGATTTTACTGTCTTTATTACAAACATGCATGGTTTTAAAAATGTTTTAAACTTGTAAAACTCATTCTTGAGGTGCTGCTGATCACAGAGAGCTGAACAGATCTTTTAATCCCAGTTGCTTTGCACACATCCTATCTTGTGGATATATTTATACACGTTACTATGAAAACATGTTAAAACGCGCCTGTCAATCAATTCGGTGGGTGGGGAAACCGCACTCCCACATCGTTGCGGTGGGCCTCAAAATGGGAGGGATTTGGGTCCTATTTTTTCAGTAAATTAACAAAATATCATACAGTATCACTCCAATATGTCAGTTGACACACTATATCTACACACAGTGCTGTCCAAACAGCTTACAGAAGTAATTTTTTCATCATATGTGCCTTTTAAGTGAATTGTTCCTTCGCACTTCACAAAATATATTATTACTTCATAGCTGTGGTACAATTAAAAATCTCAGCTTTTTAGATGTCACGTGCTATCTGCCATGGAGGTCATGTGACAAAAACCAACCAATTCAGTACATCTGGACAGAATTGAAGTATTAATTTTTCTTTAAAAATTAATTAATGAAGACCTTCATATTTTATATTGTTGTTTTTAGTGTGCATTTAATTATTTACATTTGATTGTCCTAAATTATTTAATCAGCATAAAGGTGTGTACAACAGGTTTTAAAAATGTAAATGTTTCATTTGCTTTATGCACTAGCAAACAAGAATGTTTTTTCTCCTTTATAAAACCCCCTGCTTTTCTACATTTGATTGTTAAATTTAAAAAGGTTTTTTAAATTGAAGTATTAAATGACCAATTTCCAGTATTGCTTTCAGACTTCCAGCTCTCACTGCATGCTTTTTTTCAATTCCTTTAGCTTTCAATTAGCAATTTTTGGTTCAAATGTACTGTATTTAACGCCTGCTTATGTGTTTTATGATTTTTGCTTAGCGTCATTATCTATTATTTAGCATTTTGTATTTAAGTTATTTCAGTTGCCATTTATTTCATTTCTCCCCTTCATTTTCTCTGTTGTTCTGTGTTCGTCTCAAGTTTACCTTCCCTACGTCTGCTCCTCAAACAATAAAAGACTCTGACGCATACACATATACCACCTTCACACCCACCACCACCACCACAACAACAGTCCTCTCCACCACTGAAGCTGGCATTACGACTGAAGCAATTATAATGACGACCACTCCAGAGCCCACCATCGCTCCCACTACACCACTGGAAACCACAACCCCAATCAACAATCCACCCACAACCCCCAACCACGCCACAACCAGTGCCACTCCACTGCCCACCGACACCATCACAGAGGCCACGACCCTCTTGCAGAACGCCTCTCAGGTGGAGGAGAGCATCCAGGTAGGTTTGCTGTCGACCCCGACCCCGCAATCCCATGAAGAGCTTGCAAGACACTCGACGCCTGAAGTGACGCTGCCCGCATTGAGAGCTGGCGAAGTGGTGACGATGGGGCTGTTAAGTGAAGTTCTGCCATCTGAAGTGGTCACCCTATCACAGACAGAGATGAACGTGGACACCCTTTTAGAGACAGGACTCCCAATGTCATCCGCTAGCGCCCCCTCTGGCGATGGTGAGGCAGGCCCTGATTCAGCCGATTTCGCTCTCGCTCCAGATACTGACTACCAGTCGGACGACCTTTTGTTGATGGTGAGTGTGGCTCCTGGGGGCCAACGCTGCTCGCTTGTTTGCGCTGCAGAAGCTGGAGGTTGAACATACCTTTAGAGAGCGAGTTCATATGGGTGAATGATGGGATGTTTAATTGGACTGATGAAAGAGGTAGTGATTCAAGCTTAATTGTGCGTTTGAGGCATTTAATGACTCAGGAATGTTCTGGGATGAAGATGTTTTTTGTGCAGAAATTCATTTAGATTTCACATTCAGTTTGAAAAAAAACAATAAAAAAACAGGAATTTGCTTTACACAGTGAAAAACACCACATAATTCCTTCATGCTGGCCCAACACAAATCAATGAAGTGAATTTCATCATTTTTACATACTTAAGTGGACTGAACATAAAATAATTAAATAATAATTAAGTCCCCGCAAAAAAAACTTAAGAATTGTGTTGTTTTAACTCATTTTAAATAACTAGTTTGAACAAGCAGAAAAAGTCATTTTTTGAGTTTAGAGTAATGCTCTTAGACAGGGGTGTCCAAACTCTGTCCTGGAGGGCCGGAGTCCTGCTGAGTTTAGCTCCAACTTGCTTCAACACATCTGCCAGGAAGTTTCTAGTAATGGCTCGTTTCCACTGACTGGTAATGTACGTTACGGTACGGGTCGGTACGGGTCACCTTTATCAGGCTTGGGTTTCCACTGCTAAAAGGGTACCAATGGTACCCTTTTGGTGGGCGTAGTGTATGACAGAAAGTTGCAGTCAACGTCATTTTTGCTCGAGAAAATGTTTAAAGTAAAGCTGTACGGACTGCAGATCAATGACAGTGCGAAATAGCCTACTGTAACGTCTGCAGTTATATAAAATAAATAAATAAATGCAACATATATGAACACATACAGACCCTTACAGTCTCTGATATGTTACCAATTACCGAAAAACTACACACAGCATACAATTAGTCATTATTTAGGTTCAAAACAACATGAAATATAGCCCATAGTCAGTGCAGACCTCTCATGATTAAATGTGTCTTAATCTTCACCAGCACGTGTAGCCTCTGTTAGAAAGTAATTCCATCATTCTGAGTTCAATATAGTCCAAAAAGGGGATAATAATAGTTAAACATGGCAGTTTCTTTATGTTTGCTAAAAAAAATAATGTGCTTCTTTTTTTCACGGCTTCTCCTTTGTTTTTTCACACGTCACTCTCGCGTTTGTCAGTTTCTGACAGGATCAGGTTTCAAAAGCACGTCAATAACCAAGCTCACATTATTATCATCAGCTCAAGAAGTTTGTTATTTTAAATAAAGACGGGCGGCGAGCACAAGAAAGAAAGCGAAACCGCTCGCGCTTCAGACTGGCTTGTAAAAAGCTAGGGGGCACAGGGTAAAATCTGCTCTTCTTTTTGGCTTTGTGGCTGTTCATCAAGATGACGACAAGGTTCGTTTGAGCCCGGGTCGACTATGGATCGTTATTATATGTATAAATAATTATACTGTAATATCTCGGGTGTGTATTAAAACATGGCGGCTTCTTTTTTTCATTCTGGCTTGTTGCGTGAGCGAATGACATATCTCTGTAAACCAATAGCGCTCAGCTGGCGTCTAGCTCCGCCTTTTGGTACCCTTTCTCATGTTTGGAAAAGGGTGCCCTTTCAAAAGGGTGCCGAAAAAGGGGTATGGTACGGTTCGGTTCGGTACGCCTTTTGCCAGTGGAAACGGATGTTAAAGGGTACTGATCCGTACCGTACCACTCATTGGAAACGACCATAAGAGCTTGATTAGCTGGTTCAAGTGTGCTTGATTAGGGTTGCCGCTAACCTCTCCAGGACACTGGCCCTCTAGGACTGAGTTTGGACACCCCTGCTCTAAGACATTGTGTATACAAAAAAAAACATTTTCTGTGATTTAATTTCCATGTTTTTTCAAATCTGTTTACTCTTTTGAACTTTAAAAAAGCATGTTTTAAGAGAAGTTTCAGTGTTTTTGGTGTGTAAAAAAGTCAGTGAGGTCTTGAGTTAACCAAAACAGTTGAAATTTATATTTTTTCATGTTTTTAATTTTTTCATTTTTTATTCGTGTTATATTAAAGAAAGTCACACATATATGTTTGGAACAACATGCAAAATAGTAATTGATGACAGTGTTTATTTATTTATTTATTTATTTATTTTTTATCTGTTTAAATAGTGCAAAGTGTAAGAGTTCATTAAGCATTTTCAGCATATTTTTTGTTCTCAAAACATTTTTATTTATTTATTTATTTATTAACCTGGTAATCAATAGTACACTCTAAAATATTATAGGTTGTCATAACCCCATTTGGGTAAAATATAGACAAACCCAACATTTGATAAAATTCTCAATTAAAGGTGCAGTAGGTGATTGTCTTCAGAAACATTTTTTGTTGTGCTGGTTAAAAGTCTCTCCACATTCCGATAGTACTGGTTAAAGTAGATGATCTAAATGTATGTATATGTATTTTTATATTCTGGGTAAGGCATAAGACTAAAAATGTTTGTCCAATTAAAAATTGTCGGGCCGATAAATAATTCAATTACAACAGGTAACCCAAACTGTCTGTCAACAAATTTAAATGTGTATTTCTGTGCAGCCTCTTTACGCAGACAGATATGTGATTTGCGCGTACACATAAAGCATGGCCACCTACTGTGTAGCTACCAGAGAGAGACATCAGGCAAATTCTGCATCAACCTGAAAGACTTCTTTCTGAAAGACCACCATGGCCTTGTATCCATTAAAAAAAAGATGTTTTTTGAAAGGTCTTCTGTGCCAAAAATGCTAAAGCAAAACTTGACAAAATCCTTCACGCTGGAGGGAAATAATGTAACGCTAAACATTCTGGCAGATCATCTACTGCACCCTAAAATTTGAATGACACTTTTTGACCAAAAGACTGGATTTGACTATATTTGACCCAAAATTGGGTTAAAACTACATTTTTAAGTCTATGACTGTGTCTCATTTCAGAGGCTGCATCCTCCGAAGGATGCATTTATAGTGCTCTGCGTTATCGCGGCAAAACGAAGGATGTCTCATTTCAAAAAAATTTGAAGGCTCCTTTAAACGCAGCCTTAAAATGCGTCTTTCGTTTCCCAGATAATGAAGGACACAACTGGTGGATCCTTTGCGGCCTCGAACATCCCAAGATTCATTGCACGCTGATAACGGCAGGATGTTTTTAAAAGAAAACTCCGGCTTAAATGTATGAATTAAGTTTATTTTACTCTGATATCTAAACACATGTTAAAAAAACAAAAGGAGTATGACATGTCTTACTAATGAGTGACTTTATAGACAGTTTACATTTTTATGTATGGATCAAAGGAAATATATTTCCAGCTTCTGTATACCTTGTTTTGCCTTCATATCACTTAAATAAGTTTTAAAATCACTTTGAAAAAAAGTCATTACAAATTTTATCAGCGCTTATTCACAGCAGCTGTTACGGTTGCCTGGTGATGATATCTGTCATCTGTAGGTAGATCATCTTATTTCAAAACACTTGGTTCGGCCTGTGTGGACTTCGAAGGACTCACTTTTGAAGTCTGCATCCTTCAGAGGATGCAGCCTGTGAAATGAGACACAGCTAATGTTGTCCTGTTTTTCATCAATGTTGCTGTTGTTTGGAGAGTTCAATTAGCATTTTTGCCATCATAGTTTCCATTTAAATTCTGTTTAAATACATTGTTTGAAATTATTTTTAAATTGTATAATTTATATGAATAAAAATGAACAAAATATTGTTGATCTTGTAAATATTGTAATCGACAGTATGTGGGGCCTGTAAATGTAGACTGAATATTTAGTAGAATTGTTTTTTAATTCTGTAGAGTTATCGTCTTCATTTTATAGGCATGATGGAGTCCTTAAAAAACACAAAGTAAAAAAAAAAGTTAGTTTTTAGTACGTTGTTGTGCAAATATCGACAAATACTTTCAGAAAATCCTATGGAAAAAGCAATCTATTGATCCCAGAGCATTTCTTTAATTAAATTGGCTTCATGTGGCTTTTCCCCCTTGTTATTTGTCCATTTTTGTGTTCCTCAAATCTGTCTAACGCACTCACTCCTGTTGTCTTGTCATTCTGCTCATCACGCATGCTACTTAATATAGCAGAGGTCGAGTCTGCACCGTTCAGAGCAGTGGTGTGTGTAATACAGTATTTGTCCATCTGTATGTGTGATCAGGAGGAGGAGAGTTTACTGGTAAGCAGAGGCTCTCAGGCCTGTCCGTGTGTGGAGAGGATTCAGGGCAGTTCACTCCTACCTGTCAATGTCGAAAGGAAGATCACGCTGCTGGGACGCAACTTACACCTCTATCAGGTAACGCAGCATCTGTTAGGGCCTGTTAGGACTTGATAGTTTAGCAGACTCAGACTGTGAGCATAATGTCTGGTTATGAGCATAATGTCTGTTAGGTAACAAGGGGCTGATTGACTGGCATATTTAACAACCAATTGTGGTTTCTTAACTGAAGGAAAACTCTGAAAGCAGTTGTCTCATAATGATGAATCATTATAGAAATGTGCTGAAGGAATGTTGTCAGCAGCTAGCTCTCTGCAACTCTCACATGGCCGCCCACTGAAGCTAAGCAGGGCTGCGCCCGGTCAGTACCTGGATGGCAGACCATATGGTTGCTGCCGGAAATGGTGTTAGTGAGACCAGCAGGGGCACTCAACCAGTTGTCTGTGTCCTGAGTCCTTACGCTCCAGTATAGTGAAGGGGAGGCTATGCTGTCAGTGAGTGCCATCTTTCAGATAAAACTCTCTGTGGTCATTAAAAATCCCAGGATGTCCTTCAAAAAAAAGAGTAGTTTAATCCTGGCCTCCTAACCATCCACATATCATAATTGGCTTCATCAGTCTGTCTCCACTAATCAGCTGGTGTGTGGTGTGGCACAATATGGCTGTGCAGTATCATCTAGGTGGATGCTGCACACTGGTGGTGGATAAGGAGATTCCTCCCAAAAATGTGTAAATTGCTTTAAGTGTCCAGAAAATCACTATCTAAATGTAAGGAGTTATTATTATTATTATTTTTATTAATGTTGTTGTTGTTGTTACAATTGTCTCAGTAAGAGGTTGTAAATTAGTGTAAATTAGTAGAACACAGTGATTTGATGCTGTAACTAAGTGTGACCTTTAGTCTGATCATCTTGTGGACTTTCTCTAAAGTGTCATCCATACAGTATCTACAAGGAGGACATTAGAAAATCTCAAATACATTATCTGCCAATGGCATTTGAGAAAATTGAGCAACTAGAATATTAGAATAGATTCAAGGGTTAGTTCACCCAAAAATTGTGTTATTAATCACTCACCCCCATGTCGTTCCAATCCCCTGAGACCTTCAGAACCTCTTTAGAACAAAATTGAAGATATTTTAGATTAAATCTGAGAGCTTCCTCGTCCTCCATAGGTACAGTAGCAGTTGTCCTGAGATGATTAAAGTAGAGGAAAGGAACCAAAAACATTGTCAAAACATTCCATGTGTCTTTAGTGGTTCAATTGTAATTGCAAAAAGCTTCAAGAACATCTTTATGTGCCAAAAAAGGACTTAAAAAGAAAAAGATTCACACATGCAAACACTATTTGTACCATATGACAGAACTCTTCCTTCTGAAAGTCTTTGCCTCTTGGATCGCTGCTGTCAGACAGATCATCTGTTATTTATTGGAGATTTTTTTGTGAGCTAGTCGTAGATTTATGCACTCAACTTTTGCCTAGTGTTAAAAGCCACTGCAGTGCAATTGTCTAGACTGTCTAGTTCAGTAAATATCAAGAAATGTTAAACTTTAGAATTTCCAACGCTGTAACAGGATTCTTTGTTGAATAGAAAGTGTTGTAAAAATGTACTAATAGAATAGAAGTTTTATACAACTTTTTAATTGTCAGTTCAGGTCACTTACTTAAATAAAAAGTGTATGAATGCTGAAAAGCGTATGAATCATTTTCAGAGGAAAAAAAAGTAAGCTATAATATTACAATTTGTACTGTATTGTTGATGAAATAAATGCAGCCTTGGTGAGCATAAGAAGCTTATTTTAAAACATCTAAAAATCTACAGAATCCAAACATTTGACCAGTAGTGTATATTGTGCATGTTATTATTGATATTGTGTAAGGGATTATCAATAGATTGCTGTGCATTAAATTTTTTTAAATGAACTTAAATGCGGAGGCAAAAAAAAATACCCACCTGGCAAGCTGTTGAAAACCCCCACTTATTCTGTGGTCATTTGCCAAGGTTTAGGCAAATTAAAACTCTTAATTCTCTTGGCAGTGCAATAATTAGCCAAATTTATGAATGCTAGATCTCCTCACTTTGAATCAATCACAGTCAGACACAGAGGGAGTGTGAGTGCAATCAAACTGCAAAAAAATGCTTTTCTTACTTAGATTTTTTTGTCTTGTTTCTAGTCCAAATATCTACAAATTCTTAAATCGAGAAGCATTTTCTAGGCAAGCAAAACATCTTGTCTTGTTTTCAGAAA
This sequence comes from Danio tinwini, assembly GCA_903798205.1. NCBI lineage: Eukaryota > Metazoa > Chordata > Actinopteri > Cypriniformes > Danionidae > Danio > Danio tinwini. The sequence continues at coordinate 925,753 of CAIGQZ010032389.1, forward strand.
TAATATGCCAAAATTAAGTGAGTTTTTCCCGAAAACAAGCAAAATAATGTGCCAATGGGGTAAGCAAAATAATCTTGTCAAAAGGAAAAACAAGAATATTTTGTTTACCCCATTGGCAGATTATTTAGCTTGTTTTAAGGAAAAACTCACTTAATTTTGGCATATTATTTCTGAAAACAAGACAAGATGTTTTGCTTGCCTAGAAATTTCTGCTTGATTTAAGAATTTGTAGATATTTAGATTAGAAACAAAACAAAAAATCTAAGTAAGAAAAGCATTTTTGCAGTGCATGTGTGTTCATATAAATGAAGTAACACGTGCAACAGTTTTTGAGCATATTTGTGAGGTGTATGATCGGTTCCCTAGTGAAGCACACCTCCATGTCCTTGAGATTACACAGAGGAGTAAAGGAGGCTGTCTTTGAGTTACTATTGTTACTACTGGTTATGATTATTACTCAAACTGTGATCAAAACTGACTGGAACCACCCGTGCATAAAGTGATTTGTACCTTCTAGCCAATTACAATCAAGAATTTCAACTAATCATGATTTTTTAAGGGCATTAAAAATGTGTGTATGTGTTTTTCAAGGACAAAGAACTTGACTACCAGTGTGTGTTGGTGATCGAGGGCCGATCGGTGGTGGTGGACGCGTTTGTGGAGGGGGATGATACTCAGCCATCTCTGTTCTTCATCACCTGCCAGCTGCACCAGGTCTGCTAGCACAGCAAATTGAGCTAAAACCCAAATATTGATTAAAAGTGGTTGGCAGTAGCTTAATTAAACTATGATTGCATTTCGGTTTTGAAGTACTCATACTCTGCTGCTGTGGAGGAATACAAGAGCCTGATCTCCGTCAGGAGGAGGGACTCCTTCCAGATGGATTACACAGAAGACCTGCATGGTACAGTATCACAGCCTATCATTTGTAACTTTTAGCTGTTTTAATGTGCTGTGTTCTGTGGCCCTATTAACACCTGGTATTAAGATACCAGGTCAAACTGGCCAAAACAAGAAGGCAATGCTAAAAACAGGTGATTATAGGAGCCTCTGGTCAGAAGGTGAGCTTCGCATTGTGGTCACTTTCCCAAACATTTCATTCAGTGTTCCTTGCTGATGAAATGATCTTCCTATTCCCACACGGACTGATAATTCACTCGTATCATTCAAATGACAACTAAGGGTGCTTTCACACCTGCCTTATTTAGTTTGGTTGAATCGCACTAGAGTTTATTTTCCCTCTTGGTACGGTTCATTTGGGCAGGTGTAAATGTAGCAATCGTACTCGATTGCGCACCAAAAGCAGACCAAAAAAGCATGCCAAGACCTCCTTGAAGAGGTGGTCTTGGTACGCTTTCAAACGAACCCTCGAGCAGATCGTTTGTGGTGAAAACATGATCCGAACTAAATCAGACCCAATTGCAAAAAGTACTGCGCCTTTTTGGACTAATCCAGCTGCCGTAGGCCGATGCGCTGTGCATTATGGAATGTGGAGAAAAAATATTTGTTGACAGCGCTTTACCAAAAGAGAGAGAGAGAGAGAGGGGAAAAACATTACCTGAAGTGACGTACAATGCACCTTTGCTGTTTTCAATGCCTTAAAACATAGTTTTCCACCCACAGCCGCGCTTCATTTTCGAAATGTATAGTTTGTCTAAAGTGATGTATACAAATTATATAATATACTATGAGCAGGGATACAATCAGCCAGTGCAGTCGTCCCTTCATAGTGAAAAGCAACATTTTGTGTACCCCGGTTTGTTTATTTGCGGGAGTTTAGGAAAAGCAGTTTAGGAAATATGTTCAACAACATCTGGCCAGGGGGACGCAGTGGCGCAGTAGGTCGCAGGTTCAATTGTCGGTTCGGTCGCTGCCGCCTCACAGCAAGAAGGTCGCTGGGTCGCAGGTTCGAGCCTCGGCTGCCGTTTCTGTGTGGAGTTTGCATGTTCTCCCTGCGTTCCTGTGGGTTTCCTCCGGGTGCTCTGGTTTCCCCCACAGTCCAAAGACATGCAGTACTGGTGAATTGGGTAGGCTAAATTGTCCATAGTGTATGAGTGTGAATGTTTCCCAGAGATGGGTTGCAGCTAGAAGGGCATCCGCTGCGTAAAACACATGCTGGAAAAGTTGGCGGTTCATTCCGCTGTGGCGACCCCAGATTAATAAAGGGACTAAGCTGAAAAGAAAATGAATGAATGAACATCTGGCCAATGAGTGATGTGGATTTTGTCAGATGACTGCATTTTGGTTCTTTTCAACTGGTTTGGACCAAAGCAATCAGTATGGTGTGAAAAGGACCCAAAGACAGCAGAAAATGCTACAATGTATCATTTTTTGCCCTTTGTCTGGACTAAATGAAGCGAACTACAGATGTGTAAGCACCCTAAAAACCCATCCTTGACCACCTAAGCACATAAAAAAGCTTTTTCTAGCTTTTTTGATTTTTTGAGCACGACCAGTTCCTTTGACAAAAGCATTCGCTAAATGACTAAATGCAAATGTAAATATGGTGTCCACTTTTGACCACTTCAGGAGGTAATCGAAAACACATTTGACTTGATTGCTTTCATAGTGTAAATGTTCATATTACAAAAGACCAGCTATTATCTGCCTGTTCACTTCCTGAGTGAACACGTGATGATCATTATGAGATGTACTGTGTAGAAGCACACTTAAGCAAGGTGATCAAAACCCAAATTGCGATCAAAATTGTAGCTGCCATCCACATTCTGCGTACTATAACATGGGTTCATTTATTCAATAGGACTCACTTGTCGCATTGAGCACTTTTGTAGGGTTGCTGGACTATGGAAATATTATAATCACGTTTATTTAAAATTAGCGTCCAGGTTATCATATGACAAAAATAAGGTCCTCTAGATAAGGTTGCTAGGTAAGATCCTCTAAATAAGGTTGCTATCATACCTATACATTTCAATGGTCATGAAATTTCACAATTCTCAATACCAAAGCAGAATGGGACAAAATAAAAAAAAAACTAACTAAAAGGCTTTATAATAATAGAAAACTAAAAACAATAAAACCAATAAAAATATACAAATGGAACAAACATTATCTGTAAGAATTAAACTTGATTTGTTTCTTATCAAAGCTACAAAAGTCTTTCAATCAAGAGACGTGAGTGATTTTGTCCTTGTTTCAACAAGTTTTGACACATTTTTGCATGAATTTGACCATTCAGACGCACCTTAATCTAAAAGATGACTTTACATGTGTGTGTTCTTAGTATGATTGTCACAATCACCAGTGATACCAGATCGCTGGTATACATGCGGATCACTATATGGACTACAAATCCGCCATTACATGCACTACATATACTGTCATGCACCACACACACACACCTGTTCCGGATCACGATTGATTACACTCACACAGCTGGGAGCTGCTCAAAGATTGATTACAAGGACTATTTAAACAGCACACACGCATCAGTACTGAGTCTTGTTAATACTGTTACTGTGAACATTACGACACGTTTTCCTGCCTTTGTCTTGTTTTGACCCTCGCCTTGTTTGTTTGTTTGTTTGTTTGTTTGTTTGTTTGTTTGTTTTTGTTGTCTGCTGCCTGCCTGTACTGACCATTCACCTGTTACTTGACCATGACTCTGGATTTCCTGTATGCATCTGTTTAGTCATGTGTTAATTGTTGCTTGCCTGACCATCCTGCTAATAAACCCTGCATTTGGATCTGCTCTTTTTTTGTCAGCATCCCATTCACATTACAATGATCATATGACCAGAACAACACAACACTTTTAATATCAGGAATAAATCAAATGCACTACCGAAAATGAAACATACCAAATGCAGCAATAATCATGTTACACAATTTTACCCATATCCATGTGAAACTGAGCTTTTTGAAGGAATGAATGCAGACAGCTGGATAGGGGACAGGATATGACCCAACTTTTTATCTCTATTCTTGTTTTTCTTTTTTTAGGGCCAAAATTTAAATTGAATTTTGATTAATTTCAAAATAGGAAGGAAAGTGTGTTGAAGAAATTTTAACACAACTGTTTACAGAGACAGATTTGCAGCTATTGCTAATGCTAACAGATTTGAACACTAACACCAGGTGGAAATTGTGTTACACCTTGACGTATCACATGAAATCAAATCTCTGATATTGTATGCTAGTTCTAGATGGAATAAAGGCATTTGTTTCACATGTATTTTGTCCTTGCAGTGCGGCTATATAACTGCTCTGTGGGCCGCTCAGACTGCAGTCGGTGTCACACGGCTGATCCGCAGTACGGGTGTGTGTGGTGTGAAGGGTCTCGCTCCAACTGCGTCTACAAAAGCTCCTGCACTGAACATGTCCAGCAGACCTGCCCTGCACCTCACATACACACGGTGAGGAGATCTATGCACTTCATTACGCTTTCTGTGAGAAAATCACATAGCACAGATTGCTGCTCCTAAAGGGATAAAGGTCAGGGTGGCAACCCAATCAAATGACAATGTAGTTTTTGTTAACATTAGAAAAAAATGAAAAAGCTTGTAAAGTAACATGTAACAAGTTATAAGATCCTGAACGCTTATCTTTTGCTTGTGCTCTTCTATTCTATTCTATTCTATGGCAAATGGTAATAGCAAGAGTTGTATATTTGGGCAATCAATCCAATCCAAGTGCACTTCTGCTGTAAAACAGTCCCTGATTGATCTTTACTCATCATCACCATGTATAGCTATAATATACAATTGAAGTCAGAATTATTAGCCCCCCTGTTTATTTTTTCCCCCAATTTCTGTTTAACGGAGAGAAGATTTTTTAACACATTTCTAAACATAATAGTTTTAATAACTTATCTCTAATAACTGATTTATTTTATCTTTGCCATGATGACAGTAAATAATATTTTACTATATATTTTTCAAGACACTTCTATACAGTTTAAAGTGACATTTAAAGGCTTAACTAGGTTAATTAGGTTAATTAGGCAGGTTAGGGTAATTAGGCAAGTTATTGTATAACGATGGTTTGTTCTGTAGACTATCGAAAAAAAAATTGGTGGCTAATAATTTTGACCTTAAAATGGTTCTTAAAAAAATTTAAACTGCTTTTATTCTAGCCGAAATAAAACAAATAAGACTTTCTCCAGAAGAAAAAATATCATTATCAGACATACTGTGAAAATTTCCTTGCTCTGTTAAACATCATTTTGGAATATTTAAAAAAAGAAAAAAAATTCAAAGCATGGCTAATAATTCTGACTTCAACTGTATATGTAATAAAACATATACATAGTTATATAGTATATATACAGTCAAGCCTAAAATTATTCATACCCCTGGGGCTTTACTGTCTATATATAGCAATATATCCTTCAAACAAGTAGGAAACTTCCTCCATTTTTTATTAGAAACAAAAAATAAGAAATGTAGGAATTGCAAGTATTTTAACGAAAGCCTAAAATGTGATATATAATTCAGAATAGCATTTAATTATAGTGATACTATGCTTTGAACAAAAAAAATGTTTTACAGTGGTCTGAAATTAGAACAAAAATCTTGTAATAATTTACTTATACACATACTGTGTTTTCCCCTTCAATTCATACAATATAATTTATATTCAATTGGCTAACAGAAGTTACCTAACCTGTGAATTATTCAACGTGTGAAGTGTTCCTGTAAAAACAAGCCTAAACTGAATTGTAAGAAGGTTTTTATTCAAATCGCCTTTTTCATTTTCCTAAAATAAACATTATTCTCCTTGAAGGGGTGACCCTTGTCCTTTAAATGTTGCGGTTCTCACCCTGAGGGCTTTTTGTTTCCACACTGACCTGCTTATTTGTACAGTAACTGTTTTGTCTGCTGCATGTACAAACAGATCACAGATTTTCACCTGACATGATGACCTCATAGCCATTTGCGTGCAGTGACTTGAGCCTTTACCTGAAGGAAAATCTGCTGTGTTGTAGTTGCAGTATGGTTGCCAATTTTCTGTTTGGTTTCTAGGTGGAAGATAAATCGGGAAGTCAAGCTTTTATTTATGCTTTTATGAGGGAATATATATATATATATA
>CAIGQZ010032389.1:982150-996232 GCA_903798205.1 Danio tinwini
TGGGTTGCGGCTGGAAGGGCATCCGTTGCGTAAAACATATGCTGGAATAGTTGGCGGTTCATTCCACTGTGGCAACCCCTGATAATCTTGAACTAAGCTGAAAGAAAATGAATAAATGAATGAATGTAATTTAATATATGGGCTTTATGTAGGTGATTTCCTAGCTTAGCAAGTGTGTGAGCTGCTTGTGGCAAAAAGTTGGTAGACTTTTCTTTTTTTGGCTTGGAAAAGCTCAAGGATGTGAGATTTACACATGCTCCTTCTCTGACACATAAAAACAAAGATTATGCAATGTGCTATAGAGATAATGCCCAAAAAAGCGAATCTTTACTGTAACATCAGTGTGTCATTAAATTACATTCAGTCTAATGTACATTATATGTACATGATTTAGAATTTTTTATTGTCATTGCAATATTAACGAAATTTGTTTAGTAAGAAATAAGATAAATAGAACAAACACAAGCAATGTGTCTGTGACTAAAATGTCTACTGTGGCCTGAATGCTACATATAGCCCCTGTAATTGATTTATATTGTATGAGTACCACATTCATATGATATTACACACGCTGCCACTTCATTGTATGTCTCATTAAAGGATCAGTCAAGCTAAAACCAAACAGAGTTTGACTGTGGGAATACTTCCCTGATGTTGGCATCTGAAATCCTGTGTGACAGGCAAAAAGTGTCATGATATTTTCAGGTCAGGGTTGAGATCCTGCTGTAAACTCTCACAGCAGCGGGTGTTGAGATCTAAATGCGGTTCTGGCTTATCTGACCCTTAGTGAGCCAAATGTGTCAGGATAGAAGAGCTCTACTTTCAACTCAACTGAATGTTGTCTAAAAATACTCAAGACAGATTTAGCCTTTTGTATATGCTCCATGACATCAGCAACCAATGAGTTATTTATAGTTACAGGAACGTCAACACATTTGTCAATAAGTATATGTCTTTCTTACTGTTTTATTCTATATGTGTGGCTTTTATAGTGAATTGTAAAACATTTCATTTAAAGCAGTTTGTGTGTTGGGTTCTAATCCAGATCTCGTGTAGTAATGGACTCTAAGCTGAAATCCCTAAGACATTATGAACATCTTGAACCTGATCTTGCAGAGGAACATGAAGATATAAGAGATTACTGCTACGGCAAGTCTTGCACATGAACACACAAGAGCCATGTAATATATCATCATTCACAGTGTTAACAAATTAAGTTTATCTTACACTGACTTATGTATCTATAGGTGGATATCACCCAGTCCAAATTGGAGACATCTTTAATAAGAGATACAAGGTGTTATCAAAGCTGGGTTGGGGTTATTTCTCTACTGTATGGCTCTGCGTTGACCTCAGGTATTGAAATTTTACACCCCACAGTATTTACACTCACTGGGCACTTTAGGTATGCCTTGCCAGTACCAGGTTGGATCCCATTTTGCCTTCAAAACTTACTCAATTATATGTGAGAGAATCTACAAAGTGCTGGAAACACTACAGAGATTGTTGAACTATTACATGACAAAATCACACAGTCGTGAAAATCTTTTTCTTTAAAGGAGCTTTATTTGATTGAGATCTAATAACTGTTTAGTTTAGAATTTAGTGAACTCATTCAAACGTTTAAGAAACCAGTTTAGGATGATTTGAGCTATGTGACATGATATGTTATTGTTACGGTCCCTAAGTTAAATACGACCCGTGAATCAAAGACAACGTAACATAAATAAACAACGGCAAAAGTGCTCCAGCTAAATTATTTATTAACATAACATAACCAGCAAAACAATCCAAAATAACAAGAGATGGGGAGCCCAAAACAACAACCAAACAAACCTAAAGCAGGTTAGACCTCCCCACTCCAAACAAATATCAAAAGGAAAGCATAAAGGAGAACATAACAATAAAGCCGTCAAAAACTGTGGTGGCGTGGAGGAATGAGGACCGCCAGAAGTTCGCTTCCGTCTGTTTTAAAGGCCTGACGCCACCAAATCAACCAATAGAAAACTGAAAAGGGAAAAAGACAAACAAGATCAATTGGACATAATAATTAAGGGCAGGAGTGAACGCCCCACGCAACAGTTATTCTGCTGAAATCAGTAATCACATGATGTGTCTACAGTATGGTCATAAGAAAAAGGACATAGTCAGAAAAAAATAAATACTCAGAAAGACTGTGGTGTTTAAACCATGCTCAAATGGTAGCAATGGACCCAAAATGTTTCAGGAAATTCCCCTACCCACACTGTTACACCACCAACAGCCTGAATTGTTGCTACAGTTGCAATCAGAATTATTCAACCCCCTGATTTATTAGCCCCCCTGTTTATTTTTTCCCTAATTTCTGTTTAACGGAGAGAAGATTGTTTCAACACATTTCTAAACATAATAGTTTTAATAACTCATCTCTAATAACTGATTTATTTTATCTTTGCCATGATGACAGTAAATAATATTTGACTAGATATTTTTCAAGACACTTCTATACAGCTTAAAGTGACATTTAAAGGCTTAACTAGGTTAATTAGGTTAACTAGGCAGGTTAGAGTAATTAGACAAGTTATTGTATAAAGATGGTTTGTTCTATAGACTATGGAAAAATAAATAGCTTAAAGGTGTTAATAATTTTGACCTTAAAATGGGTTTTAAAAATTAAAAACTGCTTTTATTCTAGCCAAAATAAAACAAATAAGACTTTCTCCAGAAGAAAAAAATATTATCAGACATACTGTGAAAATTTCCTTGTTCTGTTAAACATCATTTGGGAAATATTTAACAAAGAAAAAAATTCAAAGGGGGTTCAATAATTCTGATTGCAACTGTATAAGTCAGGATGGATCCATGCTTTCATGTTGTTTACATCAAATTGAGACCAATTCTGCGATTCTACAAGTGGCAATACATATAAGAAGTGCTAGTTATCTAAAGTAATTTTTGCTCACAGAGCTGCCACTCACTAGGCATTTTGGGTTTTTTTAGACTATTCAAGTAGATAAAAATAACTCAGACCAACCAATTTGGCACTAACATCCATGCCGGGTCACTTCTTTTCATGTTGATGCTCAGTTTGAACTTTAGCTGATGGTACATTATCTACCATATGCCTAATTGCATTGAGTTGCTGCCATCTGATTGGCTGATTAGATATTTGCAGTAAAGAGCAGCAGAACAGCTAATAAATTGGTCAGTGAGCGTTTACCAATGTTTACCACTACTGAAGCATGTGAATGTAACCGGTTCTGCGTTGTGTTTTATTTTGTTATGTGGGAATAACCAGACGGATATCAGCAGTTGTGATGGCTCTTTAATCACTCCTGATGTAAACAAAAAGCACAGGTTTTACAGTGTGTCTTCGCCCTTAATATATCTCTGTTAAAGAAAAGGTGCAATGCATTTAGCATTCACATGCTTCAGTTAGACTTAAATTAATCAAAACCTCAAATTAAGTGAAAACAAAAATAATGTAATATATGTGAAAAGTAAAGGTATATATATTATTTAAACATGAAAACTAGCTTATAAAGTGATTTTTGGGGTAAAGATGATTTAAGATTAATTAGAGCTTAGCAGACACCCACCTCTCCCATATGCAGTCAGTGCAGTAAGGCAAGAGGCGGGTGCAACACAGGAAATTAAACAACTTAAGCTTCCTTGGAAATTTAAAGGAGAAGACGCACACAATGACAAACACCTCAGGTATGCTTAATAAACATGTCAGGTAAAACACACATTTTGTGTAATTCTATAAATAAAGTGAACTATAATTTGCATACCTGTTACATGAACATGTAATAAGTTCTTGTCTGTGGTTTTGCAGGTCAGGCAGACATGTGGCAGTGAAGGTGTTGAAGAGCGGAGCTGGATTCGCTCAGGCTGGCCAAGATGAACTCGCATTACTGCGATGTGTGAGTGGATCTTACTCTCCTTCTTTCTCTCTTTCTCTTTCTGTTGTGTGTGTAAGTCTCAAAACTTTTTCTATATCTCCAGACCAGTGGTCCCACAGCCCGTAACCCACTTAAAGGACGTATAGTGCAGTTATTGGATGAGTTTAAAATAGCTGGTGTAAATGGGATCCGTATCCTTTCATAATATCATGTAGCAACACTGGACTTGAAATAATATTTATCACATCTTTAGATTGTAAACCTTGTCCTCGCTCATACTAGTTATACACTCATGCATGTAACTACTAGACTAGACAGTAACAGTATCATTTTTGAAGAAAAAAAAAATATGATTTTGGTGGTAAATGAATGTCTAATTTAGGTTTTAGTTGCAAATTGTGTCACATAAAAAGTCCTGTAAACTGGAAAATGTTTAAATAAAGGTCAGAATTGTGAAAATAAAATTAATTCCCTGATTAATTTTTATTATGTGGCAGAAACACTTTATAAAGTGCAACATTTGTAAATAAATAAATAAAAACAAGTGAATTAATACATTGAAATGTCATGCTCTTTGTTTCAAAACCATCGTTGTTATATGAATTTATTATTTCAGATCTGTTATGGAGGCAATTTTAGATACACTTTCTGAGTTACTAGTTGATTCTTGATCACAATGTAGATATTTGTTTGGTGTTGGAGCTGCTGGGGCCGGACCTGCGCTGTTGGCAGATGTGTTTTGGTAATCCAGGTCTGTCTCTCTCCTGTGTCAAACACGTCATTACTCAGGTGAGACGTGTTTTATCATTTTGTTCTGATTTTAACATCTTTAAAAAGACTATGTAAACCTTTATAACACATGACAAGCGTGTGTGTTTCAGGTACTGGAGGGTCTGGATTATCTTCACAGCCACTGTAAGATCATTCACACAGACATCAAGCCTGAGAACATACTGCTGTGTTTCACACCTCATCTACCAGGAGGAGAAATACACTCTTATTCCTCTTCAGGCATAAGAAACACAGTACTCCAGGCTCCTGGTAAGAAAATCATTAAATGTGAATTGAGTAAATCAAACCTAGAGTTAAGTGTATTTAGTTACAAAGTAATTAGTTATTTTAATTACTTATGAATATTTCATTTTTAGGTCATTTAATTACAGTTTCATATATTGTACTTGCCTTAAATATTGTATGTTTAACATATCTATATATAGTAATAAAGTACAAATATATTTTGCACAATAATTATATTTTTCAACTAAAGGAGAATTAATTTGTCTAAAAATTGCACAAGCTTAATAAACATCGAATTGAGCCAGGCATACATTCACTGGCCACTTTATTAGGTACACCTTACTAGGACCGGGTTGGACCCGCTTTTGCCTTCCGAACTGCCTTAATCCTTCATGGCATAGATTCAACAAGGCACTGGAAATATTCCTCAGAAATTTTGGTCCATATTGACATTATAGCATCATGCAGTTGCTGCAGATTTGTTGACCACATCCATGATGTGAATCTCCCATTCCACCAATCCCAAAGGTGCTCTTTTGGATTGAGATCTGGTGACTGTGGGGGGCCATTTGAGTACAGTGAACTCTAGAAACCAGTCTGAGATAATTTGCGCTTTATGACATGGCGCATTATCCTGTTGGAAGTAGACATCAGAAGATGGGTACACTGTGGTCATAAAGGGATGGACTGTAGCATTGACATGATTCTCACTTGGTACTAACAGGCCCAAAGTAGGCCAAGAAAATATCTCACACCACCAGCCTGAATCGTTGATAGAAGGCAGGATGGATCCATGCTTTCATGTTGTTGATGCCAAATTCTGAACCTACCATCGGAATGTCGCAGCAGAAATCGAGACATCAGACCAGGCAACGTTTTTCCAATCTCTATTGTCCAATTTTGGTGAGCCTGTGCAAATTGTAGCCTCAGTTTTCTGTTTATAGCTGACAGGAGTGGCACCTGGTGTGGTCTTCTGCTGCTGTAGCCCATCCACCTCAAGGTTGGACGTGTTGTGCATTCAGAGATGCTCTTCTGCATACCTCGGTTGTAACTAGTGGTTATTTGAGTTACGGTTGCCTTATCAGCTCGAACCAGTCTGGCCCTTCTCCTCTGACATCAACACACAGGTGTACCTAATAAAGTGGCTGTTGAGTGTATATTACAATATAGTATATATGAAATGCTTGTAATGAATTACTTTTAAACATTTCATGTTTTAATACTTAGCTATTAGTAAACCGATATTGTGAACTATTCTTTTTAGTATTACATTTATTTAATACAGCTAAAAAGTCCTGTTTGACTCAAATTTAAATAATTACAAATTAAATTTGTAGATGCATCGAGATTTGTAGGGTTTTTAAGTAGCATTGAGTCATGTAATCAAATCACAAAAATTGTATCAAATTCAAATAATATATAATTAAATTAATTTATAACAAATTGAATTAAATAAAATAGGGGTAACTAAATTAGTTCAGACAAAGTAATTAGCAAAGTAATTTAAATACAACTTAATAGTAATTCATTTTTGTTGTTTTTTGAGGTAACCTTCCCAACACTGACCACAGCATCAGTGTAATTAATGTACATTTTACCATAAGCCTTACCAATAGGTATATCTGAAGGACTGGTTAAAGGGATGTCATCTACGTTCATGCAGGAGAATCTGGGAGACCTGGAAACTTAGATGAAATCACAGTGAAGATTGCAGATCTTGGCAGCTCATGTTGGGTGGTACGACACAATCAGTGGATTCTTATAACACTTTGCTAAAACTAAAGAATACTGCATGGATTTTCTCTGTTGTTTAAACCTGATTAGACTCTCTGATTCCTTTCTTATTGTTTTAGTACAAGCACTTCTGTCAAGAGATCCAGACCAGACAGTATCGCTCTCTGGAGGTCCTGCTGGGCTCTGAATATGGTCCTGCAGCTGACATCTGGAGTGTGGCCTGTTTGGTGAGTCTACAGTTGTTAATGGTGTTCAACCAAATAGATTCTTTCTAGGGGGATTGTGCAATGTTTATATCATTAGTGAAAATATTGTAAATGTGGTTTTAACTATATGCAAGCTGACATTATCGATGCCACAAAATCTCCTTTTCTAGACATGTGCGTTTCATTTGTTACAACCTGCTTATCTGAGTTGCAACATAAAAGATAGATCAACCAACAAAATAGTATTAATGCAAATTATTTATTATAAACGAAACTAACCACACCGTCCTCCCCCAACTAGCACAACTCTTATATACACATTTAAACAACCAATAATGATTAGTAAAGTAGTCATCCAATCAAGATCTACCACATTCTCCAAAAGGAGGTTCCTTAAAAAACTGACGAAACAAAACCAGTGGAACAAACAGAATATACACCAAACTAACATTAAATAATTCATATATTTTTCACAATAACATGAATACTCATCTCCATAAATCCCACTCCACTTTTTCCCTGACTCCTGGGCCCTAGGAAAGCAGTAAATAAAGGCTAGAGATAAAAATCAACGATAGACATGAAGCAAAAATGGGGAATGAGAGAGAAAAAAATGAACAGAAGATAATGTTTTTGAATGTTAAAGGGGCCCTATTACGCAAATATCACTTTTATAATGAGTTTAAGCACAGTTGTGTGCCAACAGTGTGTGAATATAGCCAGCCTATAATGGTAAAAGTTCATCAATTCTATTATTTATAATCACACTTGATAAAAACAATCTGCAGAAACACTTTGATTGACATTTTCCCATTGTACGTATCATCTGAGAGGGAAAGCCCCACCCATTAGTGATGCTCTCTCTTTCATTAGCATAGACAGCCCTTAGGGAGAAGCAGCCATCTGAGTTTTGAATCTGCTGCTATGCTGATACATAGGCATTTATAGCTCCACCATCTTTTGAAAAGAGGGCTGGGAGCACAATCTCATTTGAATTTAAGTGAAGTTTCACAAACTAATTTCAAGAGGAGCACGTGATATGATCAACTACAGCTGATCCTCATCGCTAATCATTAGCTAGCCTATCAGATCATTCTAAAATTACTATAAATACCCTTCCTAAACTACATTCAATATCTTTGTTTTTTGGAAAACCCTCCCGCCTTCCCACTATCCTTCCCTCCTCCTCCTCTTTTATGATCGGGCAACACGGTGGCTCAGTGGCTAGCACTGATGCCTCGCAGCAAAATAAACCCTGCTATCTCAGTTGAGCATTATCTAAGTGCAAACTCTTGAAACGACAGTAACCAAAAATGGCACAATTTGAATCAAAGGGGCAGTTTTAAAGAGTTATAAAAACTGAATTGTGTGGTATTTTGAGCTAAAACCTCACATATACACTCACTGTACTCACAGACATCAGACACGTATTTTACAATCTCAGTAATGTTTCTATTTAAAAAAAAGCTCAAAGGGAACCATTATAAAAAGTACATGGCTGCACTAATAATTATACAAATTTAAACTTATCAGTATCTATAAAGTCGTGAATACTGTTACATTTTGCCATGTCATTTTAATATTGGTGTATTACAGCTATGTATTTTTATGTTCTTTTCACAGAAGCCACACATTTCATCACATTTCCTCTTCCAAACAAAGCTGCATCATTTTTGTGGTCTTTCAATCTGGAACAGATAAAATTTGGAATTATAAAATTTTTTATATCTTTACAGAACAAATTAAAGGAGTGAGACATTACTGTTACCTTATGTATGTGAAACTTCCTAAAAAATAATCAATTTCAAAGCATTTTTTTTTTACTTTTTTTTTTTGCACTTTTAAAATGTGGTTAGTGTACCATTAAAACATTTGCTGAGATTTACACCATGGAATAAAATATTATTTAATATATAACAATTTTTTTTTAACCATTTTAAGGTCAACATTATTAGCTTCATTAAGCTATATTTTTCGATAGTCTACAGAACAAACTGTCATTGTACAATAACTTGCCTAATTACCCTAAACTGCCTAGTTAATCTAATTAACATAGTTAAGCCTTTAAATGTCACTTTAAGCTGTATAGAAAATTGGGGGGGGGAAATAATATAATAAATAATAATTCAGGGGGGCTAATAATTTTGACTTCCACTGTATATAAATATATATAAATATATAATATATATAATTTTTTTTTTATGCTGCCTCAGTAATCATTTAATTTTATTACTTTCATTTTATCACCAGGCATTTGAACTTGCAACCGGTGATTCCTTATTTGAGCCCAAAGCAGGACCTAATTTCTCATTAGAGGAAGGTAAATCACCTAAATCCATTCTCGAAGTTTTTGCTACAAGAGTGTCGATTAGCGGTGTTGACCATTTCTGTGATTCTTAGACCACCTGGCTCATATCATTGAGCTTCTGGGAAAGATCCCAGTCTCTGTGGCTCTGTCTGGAAAATATTCCTTCGAGTATTTCAACCGCAGGGGTGAGTAAAAGACTTGATTGCTCTTATCTAATTTATCTTGCTGTAATTTTTTTTCTTTAATATTAAATGCAAGATTGATTTGTGTGTTCATCATCTAACTGAAATGAATATGTTATGCTACAACAAAAGTGTTTTTCCATGTTGATGGTTGTACAGGTGACCTGCGGCGAATCGCTGTTCTTCGTCCATGGGGACTGTATGAAGTGCTGGTGGAGAAATATCACTTTCTCCTCAGAGAGGCATCACTTTTCTCTGATTTCCTGTTGCAGATGTTGAACTTCCTGCCAGAGCGGAGAGCCACAGCAGCTCAGTGCCTTAAACACCCCTGGCTGAAACTGTGATCCTTTCTAGCTTTGTAATACTTGAAAAATGCACAAGGTCTCAATTAAGTTTTCTTTTATAGGCTCTGTAGTGTTTGTCAAATGTAAAGTCAGACTTTCCAAATGGACCTTAAATAATTCTGCAAAAAACTAAAATTCAGTCACTTGTTCACCTTTGTTTGGTCTAAACTTGCAAAACTTTCTTTTCACAATTAAAATATTGCCAAAATGTTTTTTTCTTGGGTGAATTATAGTATCCTGTCCCTTTAAAGAGGACCTATTATGCAAAAATTACTTTTATAAGACGTTTAAACACAGTTGTGTGGCAACAGTCTGTCAATATAGCCAATCTCTAATGGTAAAAATTCAATAATTCTATGTTTTTTTTTTATAATTACACCATAAAAACTGTGTGCAGAAACACTTTGATTGATATTCTCGTGTTGTAGATGTCATCAGAGGGGGAAAGTTCTGCCTATTATTGATGATCTCTACCTCATTAGCATAAACAGCCCTTAGAAGTAGCCATCCACCATTAGAGTTTTGAATCTGCCAATATTGTGACACAGGCGTTTATAGCTTTACCCTGGCATTTATAGCTCTACCCTGTTTATAGCTCTATCCTGGCGCTTATAACTCTACCCTGTTATAGCTCTCTATATCACCCTGCAGCCCAAGACAGGTTAATCACTGAAGCTAAGCAGGGCTGAGCCTGGACAATACCTAGATGGAAAACCACATGGGAAAACTAGGTTGCTGTAGGAAGTGGTGTTGGTGAGGCCAGCAGTGGGTGCTCAACTTGCGGTCTGTGTCAGTCCTAATGCCCTGTCAGTGAGCGCTGTCTTTCAGATGAGACATTAAACCGAGGTCCTGACTCTCTGTTGTCATTAAAAATCCCATGGTACTTCTCGTAAAGAATAGGGGTGTAATGCTGATGTCCTGGCCAAATTCCCTTCATCAACCTTTACCGATGGCCTCCTAATCATCTCCATCCACTGAATTGGCTCTATCACTGTCACTAAATTGTACAATTCGGATAAAAGCCTAATAGGTGCAGTTTCAAAGAGTTTTAAAATAATTATTTGTGTTATTTTGAGCTGAAACTTCACATACACACTCTAGAGCAGGGATGGGCAAACTTGATCCTGGATAAGCCCTGGATGTCCCTGCAGAAATTGCTCCAACACTAGTCAAACACACCTGAACACACTAATCAGTGTCTTCAAGATCACTAGAAAGCTGCAGGCAGATGTGTTTGGTTAGGGTTGGAGCAAAAGTCTGCAGGGACACTGGCCCTCCAGGATCAAGTTTGCCCATCCCTGCTCTAGAGATATCAGACACTTATTTACATCTGTAACAACTGGCATAATAGATCCCATTTAAAAAAGGTATGTGGGTATTATTTTGTGGCCATCAGTAATATGTACACAGCACAGCTGGCATAGCAAATGCATTTTAGCCTAAGGAATATTTTTAATTGTCTGGTACATTCCACTCTTAAATAATGCCTGTATTCCAGTGCATGTGTTACACACTAAACATCTATTGGCCATGATGGATCCCTTCAATTCGCTTAAGGTGCTTTCTAATGTAAGTAGTGTGTTGTGAATGTAGCGATACTAAACTAAACACTGATTGCAATAAGCATGTGCATTGTGCTTGTGATGACAGATAAAGGTTTTATTTTTTAGGACACATTAGTATATAGTTTTTTTTATTATAACTAAAATAAAACCTAAATAATAATTAAAAATGATTGACAAAATGTGCAATTTTCATTTACATATAAAAATATAACTTCAATTATGTAAAGTCTTGAGCACAACCTCATTACAGTTTTTCTCCATTGGTTTGGCTCAGTTCTTGAAACAGGAATTACATTCTCAATACTCTAAGATTGTTTTGCAAAACAGTCTTACAGTTCAGCACAACACTATAGCTCACTCGCAAAAGCTCATATCTTTCCCAAAACTGTTCGTTCATGTGTCAAAATTAAATTTCCTTCTCATTTAAACAGTCAGTGCCCCTAAATCCTTTGTCCCTTTGGCATTGTGTAAGCACTGCAAGTCAAAAAGTTTAGATGTTTTGTCACTATGACAGAGGACCATTGCAAAATCCTTCATGTCCATCTTTCAGTCTTAGCCCAGTTTTTAAAAATGGTTACTGAACTGTTTTTTGTGTTTTTTTTGACAAAATGCAATTGTGTAAAAAAACTAAATAAAATAAATTGATAAGA
Source organism: Danio tinwini (assembly GCA_903798205.1). Classification (NCBI taxonomy): domain Eukaryota; kingdom Metazoa; phylum Chordata; class Actinopteri; order Cypriniformes; family Danionidae; genus Danio; species Danio tinwini. The sequence continues at coordinate 994,041 of CAIGQZ010032389.1, forward strand.
TTTTAAAACTTACGAGAAATAAGGATTTTCAGTCTGATCTCTTGAGGAAACGTAGCTATTTTATATTTTGTCAGTTCACTGGCTAATTTGTACGTGTTCAGTCAATTTTAAAAAGGCATGGCACCAAACCCCAGCCCTAAACCCAATCATCATTGAGGGGTAAGCAAATCATACTAAATTGTATGAATGAGATCATACAAATTCATCCAAATTAGCCACTAAATCAAAAAGTTGTGAATTGCCGTGATATAGTGTTGGAATTTTAGGTTAAGAGCCTCTAAGGTTTGACATCATACATTGCACTCATACTGCCAATGAAATTGTAACTATCAATCACACACATAAAGTAATTAACATACATCAGAATAAAAAAGTTACTGTTACAGCATAATATACTGTAATATAAACACACAAACAAAAAACTATAAAAATTAAATGCAGCCTACAGTGCTTGATTGGTCATCTGAGATGTGTGAACTTCCTCCTATGTTAGTCAAGTTCTAGTTTCACCTGACTGTCAGTTGCTGTAATAAATGTATCAAATGTTCCACAGATTCATGTGATATTCATGGTATTATGTTCTTGACTAATTTTGACAATTGAACTGTGCATGTGATGACTTATACAATGAAATGACGCTGACACATTTTGGAGCGAACAACCATTGAACTGAGAATCAACAATCAGTTTAGGTCAACTTGATCTATTCACTTGGAAATTGTGGTAAATATAGGTTATCTGTACTTAATCATTTGCAAAGATGTACTTAGACATTTGCAATTTGATGAACTGAATGAGAAAAATCTATTATGTTGTGAAATGCTGTAGTGTTTTCCCTGGTGCTAGGATTGGTTTGCACATTGTAATTGACAAAATATCCGTTCCCACTTTTTATTAGTGGGTCTTAACTTATATGAACTTGCATCATAAAATAAATATAATGTACTTACTGTGCTGTGTTCATAATGTATTGTAGAACACTTCTGGTGCTCTTGAGGTGATGGGTAGGGTTAGGGACAGGTTTGGTGGTATGGGTAGGTTTAAGGGTGGGTTAAGGTGTAAAGGATGGACGAGTGTAATTAAAGATGTAATTACAGAAATTAATTGCACATAGAACTACATGCAGGTATTTAATGGATCATAAGACCAATGAAAAAACATGTATTTACACAATAAGTACATATTATTTAAGGCCACCTAATATAACATGAGAGTAGATATTCACTTTAGACCAGGAAAAAGACCAGGAAAAAGGCTTGAGGTCAGTATTTTTTATTTCTCCTGATGTTACAGAAGATTTACACACTGCTCAGTTTATTAGGTACGTCTGTTCAACTGTTTATTCGTGTAAATATTACGTCACCTTAGAATTATAAGGTTCTATCTGACATTTTTGTCAAAATTGAGTTATTGACATATTCCTATTTAATGACAACTCATTTACATTATGGGATGTTTTTTTATAAGTTGTTTATATTTGAAGACTTTTTTGTTTAAAAAACAAAACAAATTTTACACACATGCTGTTTGCTATGGAATGCAAAAACTTTGAAGCTCAATATCTCAAAATCTTTCAGAACGCAGAGAGAACCTTATAATTCCAAGGTGACGATTAGTCACATGATGGATTTTGGGCTTGTAATTGTGGTCAAAATGTTCAAACTGATGAGCGTTAGAGCGTTAAACTCCCAGAAAATATCAATTGGTAACTATTGCAAATGTTTTTTATTTGTGATTGGAGAAGCAGGGGTATCACACCAAACCGTTCTGAAGTTAAAACAATTGTGTTGTCTAGAAAATTATATAATCATTTTTTGGGGGAAATTACATATTATTTGTTATACTGTGCTTTATTCATTTATGCTCTAAATTACAAAGTGTTTATTTTAAAGCAGGAAGAAACAGTCAGCAGAACAAAAAAACCAAACCCAAACCGTAAACCCAATAGTTGTAAAAAAAAAAAAAAAAAGATAAATGAGAAAAAATAACACTGAATGAGATTCCAGTCAGCATATGTCACAGTTTTAGTCATATTCCATGTGTTAGCATGACACAGTTTAAGATGATTTACTGATGTCACTTGAATTTGTGAGACCTAAAAAATTACTCTTTCTTTCAATATACCTTATAAGTTTCATACCTGTTTCTATTGTCAACCGTGGCTGGGCAAAAGCATATCTCCTTTGTGATTG
>CAIGQZ010032392.1:4756-47619 GCA_903798205.1 Danio tinwini
AAAAAATAGAAATCTTTCTCTCCATTCAATTCAAGTTTATTTGTATAGCGATTTTTACAATAATTGTTGTTTCAAAGCAGCTTTATACAAAAGGTGCACATTATTGCATTTTAATCAAATTTGAAAATAACCAAAATAGTTACTAACAACTTAAACTAACTAACTAGTAACTAAGACCTTTTTACAGTTAAAGTTATTATATATAAACACTGTTAACCTGCAGTTATATAGCATATAAGTGATGTCTACAGTATGTGTACATGTTCAATGAAGTGTGTTTGTGTATTAAGTGTATGTGTTGTCCTCAAAGTCTTTGATGGTTGGCATCATCTCTTCACATGTCTTGGAACCCATCAATGGCACCACACAATCTCTAGATATCCTGGGATGGGCATGCCCAGGTAGAAATAGTGAATAAAGAAAATAATTAGCATATCTGCTGTTTTTAATGTATCTGAACAAGAGATATTAAATGTCAATGCAAAAATAAAGGGCTATAAATGAAAATAGGATTTTTATAAAAACAAACATATAAAACATAGAAGTATTTCTAAGAAAGTGCCTGTTGTATTGAGACAGGGAGAGTGTGTCCTACAGGTTTGTCAAGCCCACTTACTTGTATGGAGGAAACTCACACATTCTATAGTTATGTGTTGCATTACATGTATGCTTTAATAAAAAGATAAGTCTTTAATCTATTTTTGAACTGAGTGTGTCTGAGCCTTGGACATTATCAAGAAGGCTATTCCAAAGTTGAAGTGCTCTATATGAGAAAAACTGACCTTCTTTAGTAGACTTTGCTATTCTGGGTAATACCAGAAGCCCTGAGTTTTGAGATCTTAAAGAGCGGGTTGGATTGTAGCAAGACAGAAGGTTGGTTAGATAAACAGGAGTTCGGAGAAGGCTGATTTTGTGGGATATATGGTTTTCAAAAGTTAAGTTGCTGTTTAATATAACACATAGATCATTTACAGTAGAACTGATACTAACATTGTATCCCTCTAGTTGCAGGTTGAGTTGTGAGATCTGCTGTGCACAGGATTTTGGCACAATAAGTAATACTTCTTTTGTTTGAATTTAAAAGGAAATTATTGGTCATCCAGTCATGACATTTTGCTCATGAAAGCTGATCCCATGCCTTCTAATAATGGCTCCCAGGGTAGCATGTATATTGTAAACAGCAAAGGGCCTAAAACTAATCCTTGAGACACCCCATACTTCACTGGCCTGACTTGTGAAAGTTGTCCATTTATTTTTTACAAACTGGTAACAGTCAGTTAAGTAAGACTTAATCCATTGTAAAGCCCGGACTCCTGTAAAAATGTAAACGATCTATGATGATATCATGATCAATAGTGTTGAATGCAGCACTGACGTCAAGTAAAACTAGTAATGAGATGCAGCCTCGGTCAACAACTAAGAGTAAATAATTTTCACTAAAGCAGTTTCTGTAATGTAAGGAGGCCTGAAACCTGACTGAAACACTTCAAAAGCATTATTCATTGTAGAAAGGAGCATAAATGGGCAAAAACAATGTTTTCTAACATTTCAGACATATATGGAAGATTTGAAATAGGCCTATAATTAGCTAAGTTGCTAGAATCAAGTTGTGGTTTCTTAAATAGAGGCTTAATAGCCAGCTTGAAATGATTTGAAATGTGGCCTAAAAATAAGAAGAGTTGAAAAGTTAAGAAAAGGTTCTTCTACTACAGATAGTAACTCTTTCAGTAATTTTGTGACAATGACCGATTAGTTGTTAGTTTAGCAATGGCGTTAAATAAAAATCAAGTATTATTATGGTTATTTTATATTAGTTTGTGGAGATGCTCAGCCCAGGCAGATTTTAGGGCCTTCCTATTGATGGACATAGTATCTTTGTAAGCGATACTAAAGACCTCTAATTTTTATTTTTATTTATTATTTTTTTTGCTCTGTCTGTCTGACAGAGTAAAATGATTATTTACTTAGCATGATGTTTACACTGTAAAAAAATTCAGGGATCCACACAATTCATTCATGTTGCCCTAACACAAATTTATTTTTGATAACACTTAAAAATTTATGTGGATTGAGCATAAAAAAATTAAGTTATCCCAATGAAATCTCAAGAATTGTGTTGTTTCAGCTCATTTTAAATATGTTTAAAAAAAATTTTTTTTTGAGTGTACTTACTGTAGCATCCATCCCCCATAAGTCACTCCATCCCCCATAAGCACTGGAGCCATCGGTCTCACATTTGTTGTTCATCTTGTGATCCCAACAATTATTAATGAAAGATTAATCAATTCATATTTAATTCACTGTGTGACTTGTCTCTGAACAAGTCAAACAGAGAAATCTATATAAATATTATAAAAACTGAACTATGGATTATTTGAGCAAGTTTTATTCTTTATTCTTCAATCTGTTATTTACAAATTTATTAGTCACTTCCGGGTAAATCATCTGTATGAAGATGAAATGTGATGAAGCGATAGTGATGGAAAGTTTGGATCATTTTACTGACTCTGACCTTTGAGTCTCGTTCATTGAGCTGAACAAATCTTTTTTTTTTTACTCATTTTGTTAATTTGGTTCAATTTGCCAAAATAACAATAAAATGTTCTGAGTTGCTTCTAAACATATCTAGAACAAGTCCAAGCATTGATCACATTTTAAGTTTTTAGTTCATTATGTGAAAGACAGAAGCCCATCCTATGTAGTCAGAGCCGGAAAAGATTTGATCTGTTTATCTCCAGAGACCTCAGTTTAAATCGTTTGTTCATCATATGACAGCATGTAAAGAGATGACTCAAAACCAAGGACTCAAGAAATGAAACGATACAGTCTTTTTCCGGCTCTAATTGGATATGATTGGCTTCTGTCTTTTACATGATGAAAAACGACTCAAATCGAGGACTCGAGAGGTGAACGGGTCAAATCTTTTCTGGCTTTGACTACATAGGATGGGCTTCTGTCTTTCACGTGATGAACAAACAACTTAAAATGTGATCAACATTTGAGCTTGTTATAGACATGTTCAGAAGAAACTGATCAAATCTTTTTTCTAGCTCTAAATGCTTTGCTTTGAGAGGGTGAGGGGAGTTGTGCAAGTCTGTATTGTGTTAAAAAGATGGCTTACTCTAAAAAGCACTTCCTGCAGCTAACAATATTAGCACTGCTAATGCTAATTGTGCCATCAGTTGCAGACAGGAAGTGCCAGCACCAGAAATGTGCTCATCAGCATGACATGAGGAGAGCCTCCAGGAGAGTGAACACCAGGAAAGCAGCAGAATCAGACAGGATCTCTAGTTATGTCCTCAAAGCCTGTGCAGACCAGCTAGCACCTATGTTCACTAAAATATTCAACTTCTGCATCTCAAATGGCACACTACACACTATGCAGTTATGCACTATGTAGCTATGCACTTACACACTCCACAGCATAGTATATGATTTTTTTTGTCCCAAAAGGAACACTAACGTTTTTTTACTAAGCAGAAATTTAAACCATTTCCCAGATAACGTTTGACAGTTGCTTAATTAGTGACATACTGTAAATGACCAAAGTAACAAATAGTACCTGCCATGAGTATAACAGCATTCACCATTAAGAGGCGACAACATGAGTTCTGGCAAGATGGCACTCTGAGCAGCAGCACATGTCACTGCTCTTTATTTGGTCCCAAAATAATCATTTTCAAATTAAGTTAAATCTCATTTACAACTTGATTTTTTTTTTTATTTAAAAAAAAAAATTGTTGAACAACTTTATTGAACAAAAAATAAAACTATAAATCACCTGATACATAATACAAATTTCCATAATTAGACAACAGACAAGCATCATAAGAAAAAAAAAAAAACACCTATGGATTTCCAGCAAGTTCAAGGTTTTCTATAAAATCACAGGAAATTAAGGCATTCTTTTTCTTCATTCAAGCAATAAAAAATAAAGACATAGTTACTTGTGAAATACACAAAATTTTGGAGGAATTCTTACCAATCTGTTCTTATGTAAAAAGAACTTCCCAAGAATAATAAATGTGTTAACTGCTAAATCGTGCATTTTATCTTTAAAACATAAACCAAATTGCATTTTTTTTGTTATGCACATAGTATGTAGTATGTAAATCTTCAACCTTAGAAAATATCCAATAAAGCAAATCTTCCCAAAAGGCAAACAAATTTACAATCTTAAAAAAATATGCCCTGTTTTTCAATTTGATCATCACAAAGGGAACATTTGTTTTCATCCAAACCAAATTGACATTTCAATAATTCTTTATAAGGATATACTCTATTTAGAATTTTAAAATCTTCTTTTACTTTTGGTGCCATTGGATTTTTTTTGTTCTTAATTTATTTTTCCTTAGAGAAACAATGGAATAATACATTTTTATTTAAACCAAAAGGATACACTTCTTTAATAAAAACATTTTGAATTACAGTATTGGAAAATGTGTATTAATAATCAAAACTCTATTCACCAAAAGGTGAGGAAAACAATGTGTTTTATTATTTTGAGAAAGATTACAAGACTTCTGAATTATAGATTGTGGTAAAGCTTTGATGATATTCTCATATTGCTTTCTGTCAAATAATTTAAATTTGTTAAGTTTCAAAAGATATTACTGCAGTATTATATAACATTTGCATGACTGACCATATTCCTTTCTTCGACTAGTCTTTGTAAAATAAAGATTTGATCCTAAATACAACATATCTACAGTTCCTTAAAGAAATATTATGGGACTAAAATTATGCTTATAGATCATTTTACAGTTAAACCTGTTAATGAGACAATAATAACAGGGAGTTTTTAAGGTCATAATCACATCTAAAGAATAAATGCATACCTCCTAACTACATAAAAAATTGGCTGCGAATATAAAACCAAAATTTTTTCATTTTTAAAAAGGATTTAAGTCAATTTATTTTAATTGAACCATGAATACATTCAATGTCAAGGGCATTTAGACCTCCTTCTTCATATTTTTTGACCAATGTTTCTTTTATAATGTAGTGCGTTTTTCTTTTCCAGATGAAATTAAAATTAGCTTGAATTGTAGCTCTTATTGCATTTTAGGAAAATAAATTGAGTGACAGGGTAAATAACTCTACAAATGCATTCCATTTTGTAAAAAAAAAAACTACCAATAATAGAAATGTATTTTTTGAGACCACAATTTTAAATATGACGTACACTTTTCTAAGGTATTCCAAATGTTGAGATTATTAGATAAGTATTAAACAGTGTCTTTAACAGAAATATTACAAATGGTTGACAGAGAAAAGTTATGAATCAGTAATAATTCACATTTTGTAAGGTTTAACTTTAAGCAGAGGTCCTTGAAAAAAATTCAATGGTTTGAAGAATTTTTGGAACTTGCTGAATGTTTTTCATGAATATGGTTGTGTCATCTGCCAGTTGGCTGATGGCTAAATGTTTGCAAAATAGAGAGTTTTTCAAAATCAGAATTATTTATGACAACAGAGAGCATTTCTGCTGATGGGACAGCCCTGTTTGATTCCTTTGTCAATTGAAAATCTTGGGGACATACCATTTGGTAATGCACTATGTGTGTCTTTATCAGTTAATTGAACTAGGTTAATCAACTTTTCTCCAAAAGCAAATACTTCTAATTTCATTAATTTTCTTTTTTGGCTTAGTCCCTTTATTAATCTGGGATAACCACAGCGGAATGAACTGCCAACTTATCCAGCATTTGTTTTACGCAGCGGATGCCCTTCCAGCTGCAACTCATCTCTGGGAAACATCCATGCACACTCATACACTGCAGACAATTTAGCCTACCCAATTTACCTGTACCACATGTCTTTGGACTGTGGGGGAAACTGGAGCACCCAGAGAAAACCCACGCGAATGCCAGGAGAACTTGCAAACTCCACACAGAAATGCCAACTGACCCAGCCGAGGCTTGAATCAGCAACCTTCTTGTTGTGAGGCGACAGCACTACCTACTGCGCCACTGCGTCACCTACTTCTAATTTACTTAACATAAAATTCTGTTCAATCTTGTAAAAAGCTTTAAGAAAAATCTAGAAAAAAAGAAACCATTTTCAATTAAGTAATGATTAATCAGTTAATCAAGCACAAGCCATATGTTATTGTGACTTGAGCATCCTTTTAAAAAAAAAAACTCAGTGTCTCTAAAATAATCTCTGAAATGTCTTTTTTTATCTGCTAGCATATGAGTTAAAATTTGATAATCACTGTTAAGCAAGGTTATGGACAGGGTAAAACGATATGTGACTATGATGTAAAAATTAAGAACTTGATGCAGCTATTAAAACATGTTAGGTAAATCACCAAGTCAAGATGAACTTACAACTAACTTTTATCAGTTTTTCTGGAATGTTCTAAGATAAATGCTCTTTAAAGCACTGATAAAATTCTTAGAAAGTAATACATTACTAACCTCAATGAAACATGCTACACTCTTAGAAATAAAGGTACGAGAGCTGCACTGGGGTGGTACCTTTTCAAAAAGTACACATTTGTACTTGAAGGGACCATATTGGTACCTCAAAGTTATATATTAGTACCTAAAAAAATTTTAAGAGGAACACTTTTGTACTTTTTAGGTACTAATATGTACCCTTGAGGTATTAATATGGACCATTTAGGTACAAATTTGTACTTTTTGAAAAGGTACCCCCCAAGTGACTGCTTGCGTACCTTTATTTCTGAGAGTGTACAGTTGTTTTGATACCTAAACCAAAAAACCAAGACAACACTCTTATTGATCATTTAAGACCAGTAACTTTACTTAACATTCATTACAAAATATTCACTCACTCATCCATACACTGGTATAAAAGTGGTATAGGTAAAATTATTAGTGACACAATCTGTGTTTCTTCCAAACAAACTAATAGAATTCGGATTTTGTGAGACTATTCACATTTGATAGAGGATGATGGTATAATACTAATTTAAAAAAAAACTAAATTTTCTAAAAACTTTCGATGACTTGAACACACTTTTATTTTTCAGTCTACAATAATTTGGTTTTGGGACAAAATTTATTAACGATATGTAGTACAAACAAATAACAAGTGCTGTTTTACTTCAATCGGGTAATACAAAGAGATTTGATATCAGAAGGGGAAAACGTCAAGGAGACGGAGCCACTTTTTCTTACTTGCTGCTGAATTTTAAGCAGTGTAAATTAAAAATAATGAAAATATTAAACCATTAAATGTTTTGAGTAGATCCTTGGTAATTACACAGCTAGCAGATGATACAACTTTATTTTTGAGGAATTCATATCATTTACAGAATGCCTTAAAGGGCACTTATGGGGAAAAATCTACTTTTCAAGCTGTTTGGACAGACATGTGTAGGTATAGTGTATAGACCATCATATTGTGGTGATATAAACACACTCAGTCCTTTTTTTTTTTTAATTTAACAACATAAAAACGGTGGACCAATTGGAGCGGTTTTGAGATCGACCGCAACTTGACGTAGGAGTGCGGTCCCCCCGCCCACCAATATTGATTGACAGGTGGCCATTACCATGTCCTCAGTATGTTGTTTCACGTCCACCATTTTCAGCGTATGAGTCAAAGCGACATCACCAAAGAAACACCCTTGCTCTATTTTTAGATGTAAGGCTCATTGGGCTTAACATTCACCACGTTATTGCTCTCCTTGCCACCAGTGTTTGTAGGTTTTGGTGTGTTTGCATACATGTGTACTTTTCATTGTGTCTTCCTTAAACTTCAGCGGTTTGCATTTCCCGTGGTCACAGAAACTCACTGTCATCTTAACTAGGTGCAGCTGGAAAGTGCGAGCGCGCTGCCTCACGTGCTCGTCCCTCCATTGGAAATAACAAACTAACGACGCGCAGCGCCATGCATTTCGCGTTTTCGCGGATGAAAGTGAGGACTGGGGGGTTCGCTCACTATTCTGCCGCCTAGGTCGCCACTATGGACGCGCTGGCCCTGCTCAGGACACTGTACATATTTCTGCCATGCCACAGACATTATCTGAATAGTTTAATTTTAAATAACATGCGAATGTGCGCGTCTAGTGTGCCGCGTCATGGCTCTGGGGGGTGCGTCCGGTGTATGCTGCCCTTTAGTTGTAGCCTCAAGCACGCAGCGTCGCGCCACGCAGCAGCATGCTTTTTTGAATTCTAAACATAAGTTTCTAACAGGTGACACACCGGCGCTGCAAGTGTGTGATACTTTCAACTGTCATGTGCGTGCCATGTCGCAGTGCATCCGGTGTGTGATGCCCTTCAGTCAAAGTTAATTCAGTGTGCTTTATTAGTCTCGGTGTAGGCTACAAGCTCGGAGCTTTAAACTAGCACACAGTTGGCTGTAAAACTATACAAAGACAAAAATGATTTTGTATTCTCTGCTTGGTTTGTGTCTGAGTCGTACATGTACAGCTGGCTGGTACTCTCACTCATGTTGCTTCTCTCTTGTCTGCCTGTCTATTGCAATACACAAAGCGGGGAGCTCTTGGCTCCTCCCCCTTGTTAAGTTGGGCGGGAAGTCGAAACTAATTTTCATGTGAAGCAACACACCCCTAAAACAGCAAACTGTGTACACACCCCCAAAATGAATAAAAAAATTGAATTGAATTGAATTGTGTTTTGAACTGAACCTAAACTGGCACACTCAGAAGCACCATAATATTAATATTACATCTTAAAAAAGGGGTAAAATAGGTGCCCTTTAAAGGATATATCTTTGTTTTCAGATGCCTCAGGGTTACATTTAAATGTGAAAAAAACCTTAGGGAAAATAATAATATTCAAGCTGTTGTATAATTTTGAAGAATTATCAAGACTAATCTACCCAAAATATTCATTAGGTCTACCAGTATTAGGCAAATTAATAATAGTTTGTTATGATTTTATTTGGAACAATAAGCAACATTTGATACTAAAAAGTGATATGATAAAGTCAACAGAGGAAGACGGGTTAAACGTTTTTGCTTTTGGTATGATAAACTGAGCAATTAAGTTGAAATGGTTATATATCTTTATAAAAGTTGAACCGTCTTTATGATTTAGTAGGGTTGGAGGAATTTCTTTTCTTACTACTTTTCTACTAAAGCTGCCATTTAAATGTTCAGATTTTTATGCACAGGTATGTTGAAAAATGTTGTACAAGCACAATTTTACTCCACATAATGTTATAATTTGGAATAACAGATGTATTCTACATAAGAGGAAATCTTTATATTATAAAAACTGGTTTGACAAAGGAGTTTGGAATGTAAATCATTTTATGGATGATGATGGTATAATATTAGGTTAAGTATTAAGTATTATATTAAGTTATGATCATTTTAAGTAAAATTTTTATTTGAATTGTTCATATAGAGAATTCTCTCTATTCTTGTAGCTTTGAGGAATTTAGTTAAAGGTGGAGCGCAAAACTCTTCTCTAATAAATATAAACGTAATAACGTCTTAGGATCACTAATCACAAAAGAATATTTTCCTCTTTCTGTTAAAAAAAAGTTTTGTCTGAGAGATTTTCTAAAGCTGTCTGTGTCCTTCCTTGTCTGTCCTATCTGTGTTGTCTATGTTTTTTATGTGTCTATGGCTGTTTCTCAATATACATTCTTTAGCTATCTTGTGTCCTTGTGTTCTCGTGTAACGTCATCATCAGCCGTCAATGTTCAGTTCCAAAACTCAAGACTGCAAAACGGAGGACACGTAAAAGTTCTTGGTATCGAGGATGCACGGATGCAGACTTGAGCACTGAACTCTCTCAAGAAGTCCCAGAAATCATTGCGGGTGGTAAGGGAGGTGGGAAGCACAGCATTTTATATAGTTTTATTATTAAAGTTCAAAGATATAATTTATTGATCTAAGCAGTTTTCCTAAATTGGACGATGAAAGTAAACATTACCATGAAAATCTTAATAAAGGCATAATGTCAAGGTTCATGGATCTGTCTGTTGATTCTCTCTGTCCGTCTGTTTGTGTGTGTGTGTGTTTGTGTGTGCGTGTGTGTGTGTGTGTGTGTGTGTGTGTGTGTGTGTATGTCTGTGTATGGATTGCATGGCTGTCAGTTGTGTTTACATGTCGTCAGCTGTGCGGTCATGTGGATTGTTGTCACCGCCACTTGCCGTTGCTTAGCACTGCTCAGGTGACTAATCAGCACACTACAAGTGTAGCGCTTTTCTGCGCCTTTATCAAACCAGCGTTCCTGTTTCACTTTGTCAGTTTGTTGTTGTTCATCTCTGTGTCTGTGTCCTGTCAGGCTCTCGTTGTTGATTATCGCTGGTGGTGAGTTGCTGCTTGATTTATTATGCACCTTTGGACTTTGTCAACACTCATCTGCTGCCGGCATCAAGACAGTTCTTGTACTTGCTGTTGAGCTCTGTTTGATTCCAGTGAGAGACGCACCTCTGATCTTTGTCAACACTCACCTGCTAATGGATTCATGAACTTTATTCATGCAGTTGAGCTTTGTTTGATTCCAGTGTGAAATAAATCCTCTTTGTATTCAATTGCAATTGGGTTTAAACTGACCATTATGGACCCAGCAAGTGGTTCGGAGATTCAAGACTTTCTCTCTCACAGTTCTGCTTGACTAGACCAGCAAGATAAGCAGATGATGGTAACCAGTCAGGCTATTCAAACCCTGGTCATGCAGGTGTCGGAACTCACGACTCAAGTACAGAGAATGGGCTCTGAAGCCGTCCTGCAAGCTCCTCCCACCACTTCACCCGTAAGGTGAGATGAGAGCCCCACACCGATGAACCGCGACTTCCACCACCAGAATGTTATTCCGGCGAACCCCATTTGTGTAGATCATTTTTAGCGAAATGCTCACTTTATGTTACGTTACAACCCTTGTCATTTTCCACAGAGGTAAGTAAGGTGGCATTTGTAATTAGTTTACTCTCACGCAAGGGGGTACTATGTGGTACCACTGTCTGGGAGCGAAAACTCTCTTGCTGTGCATCATTCTAATCCTTTTCTGACAAAATAAATGATTTTTGTTTGGGCGGCTTCAGGCAGAGAGGAGGCTCGGAAGCTCGCCGAACTCCGGCAAAGTAATCTGAGTGTTGTAGAATTCTCCATTGACTTCCATACTCTAGCAGCTGAGTGTAAATGGAATACAGAGGCTCTGTGGGATATGTTTTTTCATGGATTATATTAAGGGCGAAATTTAGGATGTTAGACATAAGATGGCTTCATTGATCTTCCCATCTGAGTGGACACCCGGTTACAACACAGGGAACTTCACACACAAAACAGGGAACTTCACACACAGCACCTGACGACGCAAGGATTTCTCTCCTTTGGATATGACCTCACCTACCCTCGAGCCTGAACCCATGCAAATGGGCAGATTCCGGCTTTCTGTTGAGGAGAGACGTCAATGCCAATTGGAGGGTCTTTGTATGTACTGTGGAGTAGTAGGACACTTTGTGGCTTCATGTCTAGCCAAGAGCAAAAGTTCATCTGTGGGTAAGAGTTTATTGGAGTGTGAGGACATTTTGAACAAACTCTCTACCACTACAACCATGTTATCAGTTAAGCTGTGTTTGAACTCCAACAGACACGAATGTCAGGCGCTCATTGACTCTGGGGCTGAAAGTAATTTTATTGACTCGAGACTTGCTTAGAGTCTGAAACTTCCAGTATTTCCCCTTTCCCTGCCTATTGCTGTTCACGCTCTTAGTGGTCTCGCTCTTCCTACTATCACACTCCACTGGCACCATAAAACTCATAACGTCTGTTAACCATTCTGAATCTATCACATTTTTTTACTTTTAATTTAACTTTAATTTTTGAGACTATCTACACTCCTGTGGTCCTCAGTCATTCCTGGTTGGTGTTACACAAACCCCATATTAATTGAGAACATAATTCAGTGCTTTCATGAAGCGAGAGCTGTCATAGGTCTTGTCTGTTGTCTGCTTGTTCTGCTGTGTCTCGTTCTATGTTTCAGGAGGATCATATGGATCTATCAAACATGCCTCGTGAGTACCATGACCTGAAGAGAATGTTCAGTAAGTCTCGGGATGCTTCTCTACTTCCCCATTGTCCCTATGACTGTGCCATAGATTTATTACCAGGTACATCTCTGCCTAAATGCAAATTATACTCTCTTTCTGTTCCAGAAAGGGAGGCCATGGAGAAATATATATTTTTGATTATCTGGCAGCCAAGATCATCAGAATCAGAAAGAGCTTTATTGCCAGGTATGTTCACACATAAAAGGAATTTGTTTTCGTGACAGAGCTTCTACAGTAATTACAGAGACAGGACAAAAAAGAAAAAGAAAACAGGTAATAATTATATTTTAAGTAGTGAATGCAAATATACAAACTGACAAGTGTATGTACAGGTATATTACTATATACAACATTATATGTGCAGCTGTTATGTGCAAATTAACATGTAAAGTGTGTTATTAAATAAGTGTATGTGTGTATAATGTGTATAGCAGGTAGTGATGTTGGTTCCACAATTATTATTATCAAGTGTTCATGAGATGGATTGCCTGAGGGAAGAAACTGTTTCTGTGTCGGGCTGTTCTGGTTCACAGTGCTCTGTAGCGTCGACCAGAAGGTAAAAGTTCAAAGAGGCAGTGTGCTGGGTGTGAGCGGTCCAGAGTGATTTTGGCAGCCCTTCTGCTCGCTCTGGATAAGTACAGTTCTTGGAGAGTAGGGAGAGTTGTACCAATGATTCGCTCAGCAGTCCAAACTATTTGACGTAGTCTTCGGAGGTCGGATTTGGTAGTGGAGCTAAACCAGACTGTTATTGATGTTATTTCAATGATGGAGGTGTAGAACTGTTTCAGCAGCTCCTTTGGGAGGTTGAACTTCCTCAGCTGATGAAGAAAGTACAGCCTTTGTTGAGCTTTTTTGACAATGGAGTCAATGTGAGTGTCCCACTTCAGGTCCTGAGAGATGGTGGTGCCCAAGAACCTGAATAACTCCACTGCTGCCACAATGCTGTCCATGATGCTCAATGGGGGGGGGGGGGGGGCGGAGGGGTTTCTCCTGAAGTCCACTATCATCTCCACTGTTTTGAGCATGGCTATTGATCCACTGACAGACAGAGGTGGGCACGGAGTGCTGGGCTAATTTGGGCAGGAGAAGTTTTGGGATGATAGTGTTAAAAGCCAAGCTGAAGTCAACAAACAAGATCCTTACATAGGTCCCTGGTCTGTCTAGGTGTTGCAGAACATAATGCAGTTCCCATATTGACTGCATTATCCACAGACCTGTTCGCTCTGTAGGCAAACTGAAGAGAGTCTAGTGAGGGTTCAGTGATGTCCTTCAGGTGGGCCAGCAGCAGTTTTTCAAAAGACTTCATAACCACAGATGTCAGCGCCACCAGTCTGTAGTCATTTAGCCCTGTAAGTTTGGGTTTCTTTGGTATGGGACTGATGATGGAGCGTTAGAAGCAGGAGGGCACTTCACACAGCTCCAGTGATCTGTCGAAGATCAAGGTGAAGATAGGGGCCAGTTGGTCAGCACAGGATTTTAAACAGGCTGCTGTTATAAAATCTGGGCCTGGTGCTTTTTTCCTCTTCTGTTTTCGGAAGACCTGGCACACATTATCTTCACTGAACTAAAGTGCAGGTATGGGGGAGTGGTGGTGGTGTAAAGAGCAGTTCTGAGTGGGTGTGGGGGGTTTTCTCAAACCTGCAGTAAAACTCATTCAGGTCGTTTGCAAGTCATTGGTTGTCTACAGTGCTGGGGGATGGTGTCTTGTAGTTTGTAATGGTTTAAAACTTTTCCACATGGATGCTGAGTTGCTGGAAGAGAACTGATTCCTTAGTTTCCCAGAATAGTTCCTTTTTGCGACTTTGATCTCCTTTTCCAGTGTGTATTTGGCCTGTTTATACAAGGCCCTCTCCCCATTCCTGTAAGCAACCTTCTTGGGCTGGCGTAGCTGTCTAAGTTTTACAGTGAACCATAGTTTGTCATTCTACTTCCTGGGGATTTTTTTTTTGTGAAAAAGAATAATAGTTCCCTCCATCCATGCATTGACTATCGAGGGTTGAACAACATCACGGTTAAGAATACTTATCCTTTGTCATTGATGGCTTCAGCTTTTGAACGTATGCATGGGGCGAACTTTTTCACAAAACTAGATCTCTGCAATGCTTATCATTTGGTTCGCATAAGAGATGGGGATGAATGGAAAAACTATGTTTAATTAAGTGCCAGGGGGCACTTTGAATATTGCATTCTTCCCTTTGGCCTGTCCAACACTCCAGCAGTTTTCCAGGCACTCATCAATGACGTGTTGAGAGATATGCTAGATCAGTTTATCTATGTCTACCTGGATGACATACTGAGAATAAATTTTCTCATTCTCTCCAAGAACATGTTCAGCATGTCAGGCGAGTGCTTCAGAGGTTGTCAGAGAATGTTCTCTATGTCAAGGCGGAGAAATGTGTTTTTCATGCACATTCTGTTCCTTTTTTAGGGCATATCTTGTCGGTCAAGGGGATGTGCATGGATTCAGAGAAGATTCAGGCCATGGTAGATTGGCCAACCCCGGAGTCCCATAAGGCCCTGCAGAGGTTTCTGGGCTTTGCCAATTTCTACCGCTGTTTTATTAGCAATTTCAGCTAGCTCGTCGCACCTCTGACCACCTTGACCTCCCCCAAAACACTGTTCAGGTGGTCTAGCAGCACAAGCTACGTTTTCCAAACTGAAAGGTGGCTTTGTTTCAGCCTCCATTGTTATAGCCCCTGATCCCTCCGGGCAGTTTGTGGTGGAGGTCGATGCTTAAGAGGTGGGGGTCGGCGCTATCCTGTCCCAGCGCTCCTCCTCGGATGGCAAGATCCACCCGTGTGCATTTTATTCTCATTGTTTATAAACTACCAAACAAAATTATGACTTTGTTAATTGAGAGTTGTTCAAGCTTGGTTTGCAGCAGTGGCATCATTGGTTAGAAGGGTCGGGAGTCCCTTTTGTTGTCTGGACCAATCACAAGAATCTTGAGTTCATCAAGTCCGCCAAAAGAATAAACTATAGGCTGGCTCGGTAGGCTTTATTTTTTGGATGGTTTAATTTGGCAATTTCCTATCCACTAGGGTCTAAAAACATCAAGCCTGATGCATTATCTTGCCTTTTTGATTTTTCGGAGCGCGCAATGCACTTAAACAAATTTTTTTTTCTAGCATCACATGGGAGGTCGAGTGGGTTCGTGCAGCCTCGGAAGGGGTAACGCCCCCGACCAGATGCCCACTGGGTCTGTTATTCGTGACAGAGGAACTTCAGTCTGACGTTATTCGGTGGGGACACTCTTCCAAAGTGGCTTGTCATCCAGGGGTGAGTCACACATCTTTTGTTAATAAACAACAGATTCTGGTGGCCAGCTATGCCTCATAATGTACGTGATTTTGTCTTAGCTTGCTCTGTTTGTGCAGTTTCTAAGATTTCCAATCGGCATCCTGCTGGGTTCCTTCAACCGCTGTCAGTGCCTGCAAAACCCTGGTCCCACAAATCACTAGATTTTGTTACAGTCCTTCTATCTTCTAATGCCAACACGATGATTTGAACTGTGGCGGACCGGTTCTCGAAGACTACTCATTTCGTCTCTCTGTCCAAATTACCCTCAGCCAGAGACACAGCGGTTGCTGTCATTAATCACATCTTTCACATTCATGGCCTCCCGACAGACGCAGTTTCTGACAGGGGGCCTCAGTTCATCTCTAAATTTTGGAGAGAATTCTGTCTGAATTTTGAGAATTCTTGGAGAGAGTAACAGTCAAGGACGAATAAAGATACTCAAAATAAAGGTACGCGAGCTGTCACTAAGGTGGTACCTTTTCCACAATGTACACATTTGTACTTAAGGGGTCCATATTGGTACCTCAAAGGTATATATTAACACCTAAAACAATTTAAGAGGAACACTTTTGTACTTTTTAGGTACTAATATGTACCCTTCAGGTATTAATATAGACCTTTTAGGTACGAATTTGTACCTTTTGAAAAGGTACCACCCCAGTGACAGCTTGCATACCTTTATTTCTGACAGTGTACTTACACGGTTCTTTGAGTGTTGAATATCTTATTGTTACCCCCTTATTATCCAAACATTATGGTTTGATCCTTTGCAATTTGTAGAAAAGTACACAATAATTCAATATACTTACATGGTTATTTGCGTGTTGCATATCTGGTTGTTACCTCTTATTACCCAAGAATTACAATTTGTTCCCTTATATCTACACATACGTTCTTTATACTTGTACTTTACGTACACAAAAGTACACCATTATTTCACTGTACTTTGCAGGTTGTAAAAGAAAGCGTTACTGTTAACATTTGTAAGAAATTTGTCACGAGATGCAGAATCACAAAACACAAATATCCATGTGCAGCATTTTATTTTGACAAAAACAAAAAGAGTTTCCCAATCTTGTACAGGAACTTCAAGCCAGATCCAAAAATCTAAAAATGAGTCCAGATGAAAGTACTGACAAAAAAAAAAGAAAATAAGCAAATACAAAAACAGAGTAGGCATGCTAACAAAAACAATCAAGAATCCAAACATCAGCAAATACTAAACTGGGTATAAGTGCCAACAAAAACAAAAAAGAATCCAAGAATAAGTAAATACAAATCTAGATCACCAAACAAACATACCAGACATGAGGGACAAACAAAGTCCTAAGGCAACTAAACACAAAACAAAAGGTTTATAAAAACAGGGCTAAATTAACAAACAAAAAACAGCTGTAACACAGGGGTCACCAAACTTGTTCCTGGAGGGCCGGTGTCCTGCAGATTTTAGCTCCAAACCTAATCAAACACACTTGAAAAAGCTAATCAAGGTGTTATAAGGTATACTTGAAACAATTAGGCAGGTGTTTTAAGGCAAGTTGGAACTAAACCCTGCAGGTCCACTGGCCCTCTAGGACCAAGATTGGTGACCCCTGCTGTAACATAATACAATCAGAGGTGCAGAAGATTATAGGAAATAAAGTTAAACTACAAAACAAGCTAGTACCCTCAAGTGTCCAAAAGAGGGGACTGCAACAGGTGTGACAAAATTAGTCTGCCTCAACCCAACTTATACTTTATTTCGTAAGTGTGTTTCATGCTCCTTTCTTAACAAAGAGCTTAATTATCACAGAGAAGAGAGTTCCGGAAGTCAAGTATTTACATAATGCCTTTGGAATGATAATTAATTTCTTGTAGCATGGTGTGTGGCAGTGAGTCATCAAGAACCATCTGCTGACCAAAAGGAATTTTGTTTAACCTCATTTATCATAACAGTTGGTATTCTCACCTGAAAGTCTACCAAAGATCTGGGAACGGAAGAGTATCATTTTTATTGTTGTTCTTAAATTACATTCACAGCGAAAGCTTATTAACATGTTAAGCAGGAAGAAACAGTATAGAATGTTTAAACGGAGGATGATCGGGGTTCATTTCCAACTCTGCTGAATCCAAAATGCCGTCTCCACTTTGTTACTACTATTCTGGAATAAAACTTGTTTTTTCTTCAAGACGTCCTCATCTTTTTTTCTTACATTGGCGAGCCTTCCAGCGCAGGGTTTTTCCTAAAACAAATGAGGTAAGAAAAGGGGTTTCTTTTTTTTTTGCTTGTTTTATCAGGAGAATCCCCTCATTTAAAAGAATCTAGAAAAGGAGTATTAAGGATAGAAGAAAATATAGTTTGTTTATTAGGCTATTAGTAGGAGTTATTAAACAAGCCTATTCTG
This sequence comes from Danio tinwini, assembly GCA_903798205.1. Taxonomy (NCBI): domain Eukaryota; kingdom Metazoa; phylum Chordata; class Actinopteri; order Cypriniformes; family Danionidae; genus Danio; species Danio tinwini. The sequence continues at coordinate 22,444 of CAIGQZ010032392.1, forward strand.
TACAATTCTGTTTTAAATTCTAACGTAATTGAATTAACCCGAGGTACTGTGGCAGAGCTGTATTTGAATCATTGTTTCTAAAGTAACTGAAGCAAAGTGCTTGTTAAGAAAAGTTTCTAAAGTAACTGAAACTTGTTGATGATTATTTTAATTTTGTTAGAATTTTAAAATAATTTAATTAACCCGATGTATGGTGGTAACAGAGTTTTATTAGTTCAGTTGTTTATAGTGTATTGAGTCCGACGTACTGTGACTTTGTGAAGTTTAAAACAGTTACCTGAAGTAGTGGCGACGAGGATTGTAAGACTCACGCGTGTGTTATGACAACGCGGAAGTGAAGCAGCTTTTGTGAAACGAGAAAAAAAAAAAAAAAAAAACGAGCGGCTACTTTTTCACGTCTTGTATAGGAGGAGGACAGACAGCGATTCAGATAAGTGACTGAATTGATTGTTGATGACCGAAAACGGAACAAAATGGCAACAGTTTTCGGCAATTTGTGTCCGTTTGATAAAAGCAGTGAGCAGTGGAGTTCTTATACAGAACGATTTGAGTACTTTGTGGCAGCAAATTCAATTACTGAAGATAAAGTGGTACCCTGTTTTTTAAGTGTGATGGGTCCAAAGACATTCACATTACTGCGTAACCTCCTACAACCAGAGAAACCGGGGGAGAAAACGTATGAGCAAATAGTAAACACTCTCAAAGCTCATTTCTCCCCAAAGCCATTAGTAATAGCAGAGAGATTCCGATTTCACAGACGAAATTAGCTAGAAGGAGAAACTGTTACAATGTTTGTGGCAGTGTTAAAAAAATTAGCTGAACATTGCGAATTTGGTGATACATTAAATGACACACTTCGAGACAGATTAGTGTGTGTACTTCGGTGTGAGGGAATTCAGAAAAGACTATTAACTGAGACCAACCTGACACTACAAAGAGCAATTGAACTGAGTGTGGCTATGGAATTGGCTGCTAAAGAAGCTTAGCAACTGAGCCCAAACAGCAAAGTGTATAAAATGGTCACGGAAAAACAACCAGAAAATAAAGGCCCATGTTTTCGTTGTGGCAAAACTGGACACACACCGGTCACGTGTTGGTTTAAGGACATGGAGTGCCGCAGCTGTAAAAAGAAAGGACACATAGAGCGTGCATGTAGAAATAAAACAGACAAAGGGAAAATGCAGCACAAAACAACATTTAGAAAAAAGCAAAAGAAACATGTATTCACAGTTGACCAAGAGGGATACAGACACATCAGATGATGAATTTCCTTTGCATGTGCTCACTGTGGCAGGGGGGACCAAGTCATACAAAGTCACAGCGCTGGTGGAAGGACAGCCAGTGAAGATGGAGATTGACACTGGTGCTGCGGTGTCACTTGTGTCAGATGTGGTATACCGTGAAATACTGAGCCACCTGCCACTAAAACCTCCCGATGTGACCCTCAAAACTTACACTGGCGAATCAGTGACCATGAAAGGGCTTCTCCAGGTAACCGTAGAACTAAACAAACAAAAAAAAAAGCTGCCATTGTATGTGGTTTCAGGTGATTACCCCTCACTAATGGGACGTTCCTGGTTGGAACAACTACAGGTGAACTGGCAGGCCGTACACATGATGGCATCTAATACACTGGATTTAGAGGATGTTCTTCGGAAACACAGTGAAGTTTTCAAAAAGGAGTTAGGCAGCATGGAAGGGATCAAAGTCAAATTGAGCGTTGAGCCAGAATGCCAGCTAAAATTCTTAAAGGCCCGACCCTTGCCATATGCACTCAAAACCAAAGTGGAGGCAAGCTTAACTGAACTTGTGAAAGATGGTGTCCTGGAGCCAGTCAGTGTAAGCAAGTGGGCAACACCTATTGTTCCAGTTTTAAAGAAAGATGGTGGCATAAGAATTTACGGAGATTTTAAAGTCACCGTGAACCCAGTGTTGTCAGCGGAACAATACCCCTTACCTCTCATAAAATACCTCTTTGCAGGACTGACTGGAGGACAAAAATTCAGTAAAATTGATCTCAACCAGGCATATCTGCAAATGCATGTTGAGGAACAATCTAGAGAACTACTGTCCATAAATACACACAAGGGCCTATTTCGGTATCAGCGCTTACCGTTTGGAATCACTTCGGCTCCGTCCCTGTTTCAGCGAGCAATGGACCAGATTCTGGCAGGACTTCCAGGAGTAGTATGTTACTTAGATGACATTCTTGTGACCGGTACTGATGATGAATCACACCTGCAGCATCTAGACGCTACCCTCAAAAGACTGAAAGACTACGGACTGAGAGTGCGGAGGGACAAATGTGAATTTTTCCAGTCTGCAGTTGAGTACCTAGGCCATGTCATCGATGCCTCTGGTCTGCATACGTCCCCAACAAAGGTTAAGGCCATAGTGGATGCTCCAACGCCCAAAACTGTCACCCAACTGCGTTCAATCCTTGGCTTGCTTAATTATTATGGGCGGTTTATTCCAAACATCGCTACTCTGCTGAAACCTTTGCACAAATTGTTGTGTCAGGAAAATAGATGGATGTGGACCACTGAATGTCAGGAAACTTTCCAAAGAGCAAAGGAGACTATGTTGAAGTCAGAAGTCCTCACTCATTTTGATCCTTCACTTCCAATTCAGCTGGCCTGCGACGCTTCCCCATATGGTGTGGGAGCTGTCTTGTCCCACATCATGCCGAACGGTAAAGAGAAACCGATCGCATTTGCTTCTAGAAGTCTAAGCAAAGCCGAAGCAAATTATGCTCAGATCGAACGGGAAGCATTGAGCATTGTGTTTGGGGTGCGCAAGTTCTACCAGTATATTTTCGGAAGGAAGTTTACCCTGCTGACCGATCATCGCCCACTGACTGCGATTTTTGGTCCTTATCATGGCATTCCATCTCTTGCTGCAAGTAGGATGCAAAGATGGGCTTTGTTATTATCCGCTCATACCTATGACATCAAGTACCGGAAGTCAGAAATGCACAGAAACGCACACGGACTGTCCAGATTGCCTCTCCCTGACCAAGTAAAAGAAACTAAAGTAGCTGAAATTTTCTACTTTAGCCAAGTGGAAAGGACCCCAGTAACAGCTGCACAAGTGCGCAAGGGCACACGAAAAGATCCTGTCTTGTCCAAGGTCATGGATATGGTCATGACAGGAAAAGATGAGAACCATGACCTAGAGCTTAAGCCATATCTTACTCGACGTCATGAACTCTCGGTGCAGACAGGCTGTTTGTTGTGGGGAAGGAGAGTGATCATTCCACCAACGCTGCGCAAATCAGTGCTAAAACAGTTGCATGCGGGACACTGTGGAATGGTCCGCATGAAAGAGATTGCCAGGAGCTACTTTTGGTGGCCAGGAGTGGACCGAGAAATTGAAGAGAAGGCAAGAACATGTACATAATGTCAAAGTATACGCAACGTACCACAACTGGCACCGCTGCACCCATGGGAATACCCAGAGAAACTGTGGCATCGCATTCATGCTGATTTTGCAGGTCCAGTCAAGGACAAAATGCTACTGGTCATCATTGATGCACACAGTAAGTGGCCTGAAGTGGCCATCATGAAATCTACTTCAGCAGAATAGACAATTGAGAAGTTGGGTGAAATTTTTAGTAGATTTGGACCACCAGTGCAGTTTGTTTCAGACAATGTACCTCAATTTATTTTGCATGAGATGAGCACATTTCTACTTGCAAATGGAGTGCAACATATCAAGTCATCCCCCTACCATCCTGCAACAAATGGGCTTGCAGAAAGGTTTGTTCAGACCATGAAACATGCTTTGAAAGCTTCAATTGGACAAGGCACATTTCATCAACGCCTTCATAACTTCTTGTTGTGCTATCGCAGTACTCCACACGCAACTACCAAAGTGTCACCAGCATATTTGTTGTTCAATCGAGAGCTCAGGACAAGCTTTGAGCTACTTAAGCCAGCAACCCTCAAAGAAACTGTCCAACAACAACAAGAAAATCAGATACAGCGACGGAAACTGCGAGCCAAAGACAGATCTTTTTTGATAGGCTCATCAGTGCTGGCCCGGAACTATGGCACTGGTCCAAAATGGGTTCCAGCTACTATTGAGACTCAGGGTTAAAACTGCTGGTAATCTACTATGGAGGAGACATACTGATCAGTTGCTGAGTGGAGCCAGTACAGACCTCTCTGATGGTACCGACGTCTGTGATCAAAGTGTCTGCTCGCCAGCTTCTGTGACTGTCACTACAGAGCCTAGTGAGATCCCAAATTCACCACCTACTAAAGAACTGTCACCTCCTGTTGTTTCGACTGGAAATGGGGACCAAGTAAACCGCCGGTAAGGGAGCGGCGTCAACCTCACCGTTTTTTGGATTATACTTAGTTAGGGGCTACCCTCACAGTATTTGCATTGGGGCAGAATAATCCCCTAAGGGTAAGCTAGGGTTTGAGGTAGTCCACCCTCATTCCCAGGGAATTAGTTGTGCTAATGTACCAAGAACATTTAAAACATTTAATCAAGAAACGTTCTGATAAATAATAAAAAAAAAATCTTTGTTCACAGAATGTTAAAAAGTAAACTGAATGTTATACATTGATTCTGTATGGTGCTAGTTCAAAGTTAATATGTTGACCTTAAAAATAAAGGGGAAGGAAATGTTGTATATTTCGTGCCATTGTTATTTCACTACAGCACCCAGAATGCATTGTGATGCTTACCGGAAATTCCCAGTTGAAGTTGTTATCTAAAAAAATACAAGTAAACGAAAAGCAGTCAAGACAGCCTGTGTGTCATCTTGTTCTTTATGTAACGTTCATTATCCACACGGACATGACAACTAGTGAAGGAGAAGAACCCATGACTTCTACCATGGTTAGAGGGTTCAATCCAAATAAACTAGAGGCAGTGATCAACAATATTGAAAAATTTGATCCTGCCAAGCGAGATCTATTACATTTTCTTAAGAAATTAGAAGAATATACTGAGGTTTATAGATTTACAGATGCTGATACATGTATCTTGTTAGGAATGTGCTTGCCTGATACCTTAACTGGAGCTTTAACTCAGAAAGTAAAAGATAAAACGACAAGTAAGTCAGAGAGGAAACAGGCACTGCTTCAGGTATTAGGTGTCATGTCAGAAAATTGGGATAAAATTTCTGAGATTCAAATGAGAAAAGGGGAGCATCCAGCTTCATTCACAGAAGGATTACTAGAGACATTTAGGACATTCAGTGGCAATCCTAACATTACTAAAAAAATGAAATCAATTTCAAATCTGCTTTAATTAGCAAGTGTGATCCACCCACCTATCTGCTGTGACAACCCAGCAAACATTGGTCAGGCCGCGACGTGCTCTACCTGGCCAAAAGGGGTCACACCGCAAAGGCACCAAGTGTGTACTGATGGTCTGAATGCGACATGCTCTCCCCCGCCAAAATTGGTCGCGACTGGATGGCACAAATGAACAACATGTCCTAAACTGCATCAATATACGTTTGTATGCATTTATACCTGTCTATATTCTATTGGAGTTGTGTGTATTTAGTTTTATGTACATGTAGTTTAATATACCCTATTTTGATTAGGTTCACGAGTGATGTCCTTTACACGTGCATTTATAGTCCGTCATATACCCTCGCTGAATTTATGAAATATGCAAAAGTATTGCACGTACATCTAGGTATTTATGTAACGGGTGTCCCATCAGCAACACACCCGTCCATATTCACTCAGATCTTGAACTCAATGAAAGAGGCCATCCACCATTGTACTGCAAGCATTTTCTTAAAATCAAAAACATAACACATAAAAATTGATAAACAACATACCTGAGATAAAACAAAAATATGCAATGCAGGAAAGTGCAGGATTAACATTCAGCTCTCTCTAAAAGGGAAAAATACAAAAACTCTCTCGTTGGGATATTGCATACAACACTAAAATGCTTTTGCAATGTGGCTTTTCAGTTAGCAAAACACAAATAATCTCAATTGTTCCAAAATAAACATTAGCAAATCAAAACATAAACTAGTGTATTATTCACACAACATACACATCTATTTCGATCACTGAAATCATATAAAATTGTTTAGATTATCCCTTTTGATCTGTTTACGAGAAAGAGAGACGAGATGCGCTTACCTGTAATGCTGCATTCACACCAGACGCGGAGCGCACGGTTAAATCATAGACGCGTGAACAATTAAGTTTATTCGCTTCATTCGCACGTCATATTCACTTCAGAACAGACGCGGATTCACGTCATGGGCAGGGCTTCTGGTCTGCCCGGGGACTGTAGCTTCGTTGCTAAATGGCTAACATGGATTTTATTGACAAAATAACTGTGTTTATGTGCTTTATGAAGGCTGAAAAACAGCGTTGATACATTTGGAGCAGTGTATGAGTCCACTAGATACTTTCAGAGGTGCACCCAGCTCTGTGAGCTCAAAAACTCCTGCAGAAACTTAACTTGGATGACAGAGGCTTTCAGCGGTGCTTCTGACTGAGCCTAGCCCAGTTTGATAAACTGTTGTCGGTGTCGGCTGAAGGATTTCCCCCGGGACACCAACAATAGGTGCTACGTCACAATCATGCCCCCACAAGAGCAACCTCCTAATTGGTTATTGTGGCACGAATGTCCGCAGAATTTCAGATTTTTAAAATTGAGCGTTTTGCGCGTCAAATGCGCAAAATGCTCAATTCGCGCCACGCCATCCGCGCCGCGCAATTCGCATCATTCGTGCCATTTGCTCCATGCATTTGCATTCCATGCAAAATCCTCCATGCATTTGCGCTAGAGATGTGCAACTTTGGCGTTTCTTCTTAATAACACGGGTCTGCTTGATGTGTTGATGGGCTGCAAGGGGACCCATCCATCTCCCCACAGAGACGTGAACAGTCTGTCCACCAACCACATGTATGTTCTGGTAAATGATTTCTGAATTTTCACAGTTCACTTCGACTGAAAGATTAGCAATTTGAGTCTTAAAATCATCAACAACTTGGGAGTAATACTGGGGATGACCCGCACTGCCTCCCTCCAAATACGGGTCCGCTAGTTTCCCTCCTGTTTTGGGGAGAATCATGCAAGCTTTACAGGCATTACAGACCCGGCAAGCAGTTCTGACAAAGTTGTGCCACTGTCTAGAGTCACATCTGGTGTTGGAGACATCACGTTCTTGCACTCTGTCCATGAGCCACTTCATCATCTCAACCATTCGAGTTAAGAACTGACTTTCAGCCGGTTGGGTGGAATAACCCATCATTGGGGCTGGAGGTGAGCAGGAGGATGTCTGATGCTGTGCCTGACAGGAAATTGGTGTAGGTCCTGGCTGGTGGCCCACTTGAGTATCTGTAGACAAGCAGAATGTTTGCTTTGGAGCAGCAGGTGACTCCGTCTTGGGGTGATCAGATCATACAAATCGTGCCCACTGCTAAACATTGTAGTCGTGTGGCTCCGTAAATTCATAGTAGTATTTCCTCTGCTCCTGAATTCTCTTTGGTAATCATCAATTTTGCATTGTATTTCTTTTGCATTCCATTCTTGAATAGGCTTGCATTTAGACATGTTTGATAAACAGGGGTCAGGACAGAATTTAATAAACATCCTTGTTACCTCCTCTTCGATGTTGTCCAAATGCTTGCCTTGCCTTAACAGCCCCTCATTTGCCAGGTCAGCTGCTTTGTTCAGTTGCATCCAGTAATCTACAGGATTCTCTTTAGCCCATGGGAGGGTGGCATAAAAATCAGCAAATGGCAGGCAAAATGGGGCTTCACTGAAATACTTTATGAGTATACCATAAATTATTCAGGCTTTGCTGTGACATTAAGTTGAGCATCACTACGTGTAATGATTTTAACAATGCCCTTTGCCTTTCCAGTCAGCCTACTCATTATCTCCTCTGCTTGATCTAGAACAAGGGACATTTGTCTTCTCAGGGAAGATTTTGTCCGGTCTATCCATTCCTCAATGCCATACTCATCAGAGCCATCACCCCTAAATGTGTCATGCTCTGACTTCATGTGCACTGTTAATTGTGGTGTCATCAATGTATGTGTACTCTGCTCTATGTGTGTTGGTGTCTGAGTATAGCTGGATGAGCTTGTTTGACCCTCAGCATTTACATTATCTAAACCTGCAGACATCAGTTTTGCTACAATTGACTCACCAATTTGTGAACCCAATTGGCCTATCATGTCTGTAAGATGATCAGTGGCTACTCCATCCACTCCAGGGGTTGAAGTGTAGGGACCCTCACAAGCAACCCTCCCAACTGGAGTCCTATTCAGTTTGATTTAAACTCCTGCCTTTGGCAGCATGAAACTGTGGCTGTCCAACCCTCTGGCTGATATCATCGCTAAAAACACCACCCTCTGAACTGTCAATTAACCATGCACCTCTACCCCGAGGAGCACCCATGTAACATGTTAAGTCTAGATCATGATAATGGTTGTGCTTTTCAGCCATCTCGCCATCAAAATTGCAGTTAGAAAAAAAACTGACCACAAATAAACAATTACAGTAACAGTATTAAATATGGCACTATTTGCAAGAATATTTTAATATAACGTTAGTCAAACTAATATTTAAAAGTAAATAAAAATTCATATGTCCATGCGTTGTGTTTAAAAAAAAATTGTGTAAAAAAAATGATAAAAATTTGTTGTGAAAAATAGTGTATTGTCCCAATCACAGTGTTTGGATGTGTAAATACTGTTCACGTCTGAAGTAACGAAGGCTTGATCCGCTTAACTTGACATGCAGCAATCACGGTCGATCTATGTTGAACTGATTGAGGAATCAAAAAGAGTCACGGCACCAGTGTAACGGGTGTCCCATCAGCAACACACCCGTCCATATTCACTCAGATCTTGAACTCAATGAAAGAGGCCATACACCATTGTACTCAAATGGGATTTATTTTCTCCGTCTGAGATAAAAACAAAAATATGCATTTCAGGTAAGTGCACGATTAACATTCAGCTCTCTCTCTGTAACAGTCACACCGCTCTGTGAATCTACTGTTGAGTGTTACAGCGTTGTGCTCGTTCAACTCGAAGGAATGACGGAGGAAATTCTAATTAAACATTTATTTATAACAGATTCGCATTGGACATCTTCTCGTCTCTCTTAACACACAACTTCCAGGTGGTTAACTAAAACAACAGAAAAAAAAACATGATGACGCAACATGCGTCCTTGGCGTACTGCTTGCGCCCCACAGTGGTGTAGATCAAAAATACAACAATCCTTCTCAGTCTGGTATAAACTAATACAGTATCAACTTGAGTACATAAAATACAATATCTTAACATCTACGGTAAGCTTTTTCTTAAACTTAAAAACATAACACATAAAAATTGATAAATGACATACTTGAGATAAAACAAAAATATGCCATGCAGAAAAGTATAGGATTAACATTCAGCTCTCTCTAAAAGGGAAAAATACAAAACTATCTCGTTGGGATATTGCATGCAACACTAAAATGCTTTAGCAATGTGGCTTTTCAGTTAGCAAAACACAAATCATATTAATCGTTCCAAAATAAACATTAGCAAATCAAAACATAAACTATTGTATTATTCACACAACATACACATCTATTTCGATCACTGAAATCATATAAAATTGTTTAGATTATCCCTTTTGATCTGTTTACGAGAGAGAGAGACGAGCTGCGCTTACCTGTAACAGTCACACTGCTCTATGTGAATCTACGGTAAGCGCAAAGGGACAAAATACCAAAAATTCCTGCAATGTTTATAACCACAAGGGGGCACTCAAACATCATTTTATTAAAAAAGCCTAATTTCATGTTATTCAATCTGATGAATTATATTATCTTTCAATCCCGTTACATTTACTGCAGCAATTAATTTATATGCGTGCCCCAAGTGAGTTTTAAGAGGTTGTGGACAGACTTTATGCATCTCAAGACCAATTAAAACATATTTATCTTTATGAAATACACATTTATCTTGTCAAATGACAATTGCATCCATAAAGTGTTCTGTGCGGTTAAGTGATTGTAAAGTCACTGTTTCTAAAACCAAAATGCAATTTAGCGAATCTCCGCTCGCTTCCTAACATAATGGACGAACTACTTCTGCTCTCACGCGAAAACAAGAACTTTAACAACTCTGCTGCGCTGTGTTTCACAGAAACCTGGCTGAACGAAGCCATTCCGGACAGCGCATTACACTTACCGGACTTTCAGCTGTACAGAGCAGATCGCGATACGGAGTCAACGGGCAAAACACGCGGTGGTGGGACATGCTTTTACATCAACAGGAGATGGTGTACGGATGTAACTGTGTTAAAGAAGATGTGCTGTCCTGATGTGGAAGCGCTTTTCATTAACTGTAAGCCGTTTTATGCACCGCGGGAGTTTTTTCCTCGTTCATTCTCGTCTGTGTTTACATTCCACCACAAGCACACGTGAGGACTGCGTTACAACAGCTGTCTGATCTGATCACAGAGACTGAACAACGACACCCGGACTCTGCGTTTATCATTCTCGGTGACTTTAATCAGGCAAAACTCACACACGAGCTGCCTAAATTCAAACAGCACATCACATGCCCCACCAGAGACAATAACATTTTGGATCATTGCTACACCACAATAAAGGATGCATATCGCTCCGTCGCCAGAGCAGCTCTAGGACTCTCTGACCACTGCCTGGTTCATCTTATACCAACTTACAGGCAAAAACTTAAAACTACTAAGCCAGTATTAAGGACTGTTAAGAGATGGACCAACGACACAGAGCAGGTCTTACAAGCCTGTTTTGAATGCACTGATTGGAGTGTTTTTGAAGCTGCAGCCACCAACCTAGACGAGCTCACAGAGACTGTAACATCATACATCAGTTTCTGTGAGGAGTTATGCATCCCTACCAGGACCTACTTATCATTTAACAATGATAAACCATGGTTTACACCAAAACTTAGACAGCTTCGTCATGAAAAAGAGGATGCCTACAGGAGCGGGGACAGGATTTTATACAATCAGGCCAGGAACACACTGACAAAGGAGATTGGTGTGGCCAAGATAAGCTATGCCAAAAAGCTGCAAAACCAGTTTTCTGCCAACGACCCTGCATCAGTATGGAAAGGCCTGAAAGACATCACAAATTATAAAACGCCATCCCCCAGTATCGACTGCAACAAACATCTTGCAAACGAGCTGAATATCTTCTATTGTAGATTTGACACCTCTGACCAGACACCTCACACCCACCCGGATCATCTCCCTACACAGCCATCAACACCTCCAGCCATCTCCCTCTCACCCCCTGCACTTCAGATCAGTGAGGATAATGGGCATCAGATCCTCAGTAAACAGCCATCAACACCTCCAGCCATCTCCTTCTCCACCCCGGCACTTCAGATCAGTGAAGATAATGTGCGTCAGATCTTCAGTAAACAGAGGAGACGAAAAGCACCAGGTCCAGATGGTGTTTCACCAGCCTGTCTGAAAACTTGTGCGGACCAACTGGCTCCCATTTTCACACAGATCTTCAACAGATCACTGGAACAGCGCAAAGTTCCATCCTGCTTCAAATGCTCCACCATCATCCCAATACCAAAGAAACCAAAGATCACAGGACTCAATGACTACAGACCTGTTGCCTTAATATCTGTGGCCATGAAGTCATTCGAAAGACTGGTGTTAGCTTATCTGAAGGACATCACTGGACCTTTGCTGGACCCCCTGCAGTTTGCCTATAGAGCAAACCGGTCTGTGGATGATGCAGTCAACATGGGACTGCATTATATCCTAGAACATCTGGACAAACCAGGGAACTACGCAAGGATACTGTTTGTGGACTTCAGTTCTGCCTTTAACACCATCGTCCCATCACTGCTCGAGAACAAACTGACCCAGCTGTCTGTCCCTAGCTCTGTCTGTCAATGGATCACCAGCTTTCTGACAGATAGACAACAGCTAGTCAGAATGGGCAAAATCACATCCGACAGCCGCACCATCAGCACTGGTGCCCCCCAGGGATGTGTTCTCTCCCCACTGCTCTTCTCCCTGTACACAAACGACTGCACTGCAAAAGACCCCTCCATTAAGCTCTTGAAGTTTGCGGATGACACTACTGTTATCGGCCTCATCCGGAACGGTGACGAGTCTGCATACAGACAGGAGGTGGAGCGGCTGGCTTTATGGTGCAGATACAACAACCTGGAGCTGAACACGCTCAAAACAGTGGAGATGATAGTGGACTTTAGGAGAAACCCCCCTGCACTCCCCCCACTCACCATCATGAACAGCACTGTGGCTGCAGTAGAGTCATTCAGGTTCCTGGGCACCACCATCTCTCAGGATCTGAAGTGGGACATTCACATAGACTCCATTGTAAAGAAAGCCCAGCAGAGACTGTACTTCCTTCGTCAGCTGAGAAAGTTCAACCTGCCACAGGAGCTGCTCGTACAGTTCTACTCAGCTGTCATCCAATCCATCCTCTGCACTTCAATCACCGTCTGGTTCAGCTCAGCTACCAAAACCGACCTCCGTAGACTACAGCGAATAGTCCGGACTGCTGAACGAATCACTGGCACTACCCTTCCCACACTTCAAGAACTGTACTCTTCCAGAGTGAGTAAAAGGGCTCGTAAAATCACTCTGGATGCCTCACACCCAGCACACTACCTGTTCGAACTGTTACCGTCTGGTCGGCGCTACAGAGCACCAAGCACAAAAACAGATAGACACAGGAAAAGTTTCTTTCCTCAGGCCATCTACCTCATGAACAGTTAAATATTCCCCTACTGTGCAATAAATGTGCAATACTTTCTCATACGCACTTGTACACAGCACCTTATAACCTGTATATTTACAACATATCTGTACATACATTCAACATCCAGATCTTTTTGACTAACTGCATCTCTGTTTAATGTTTATTGCCTTTTCTTTTCTTGTATTTAATTTTGTGTTGTCACTCGTCACTTTATGTACACTGAAAGCTTCTGTTGCCAAAACAAATTCCTTGTGTGTGTGAAGCACACTTGGCAATAAAACTGATTCTGATTCTGATTTATTATCTCTATTAACATTTTTGCACCACTCTAACAAATTACTAACATTATCTCGCAGGATCCTTTCTAGAGAGTGTAGCATTCAAATCTTTTGTCCAGCATCACGCAAGGATATGAGGATGTTGCAAAAAGTTGGACTATTAATACAAATCTGCTACAGTGTAAGTACAGTTTGTATTTGTCACGGTTGTGGATCTATCTGTTCTTCTTGCATGTGTGTGTGTGTGGGAAGTGGGTGTGTTTGTTTGGGTTTATCTTCACCGCGTGGTGTGTGTGTGTGTGTGTTTACATTCATCAGCTGGGTTGTCACGTGTCTTGTTACCACTCATATCTCTCAACTATTTTCTATCAGTCACAGCTGTTGCGCCCTACCGCGGGCCTATATATGTTTATATCTCCAGATTCCCGTAAGGCCCTACAGAGGTTTCTGGGTTTTGCCTATTTTTACTGGCAATTTATTCGCAATTTCGGCCAGCTCGCCGCACCTCTGACCGCCTTGACCTCTTCCAAAACGCTGTTCAGGTGGTCGAGCGCAGTCGAGGCCGCTTTCTCGAAACTGAAAGGCTACTTCGTTTTAGCTCCCATCCTTATAGCCCCTGATCCCTCCCAGCAGTTTGAGGTGGAGGTCGACGCGTTAGAGGAGGGGGTCGGAGCCATCCTGTCCCAGCGATCCTCCTCGGATGGCAAGGTCCACCCGTGCGCATTTTACTCCCATCGATTATCACCGGCAGAGAGAAATTATGATATTGGTAATCGTGAGTTGTTGGCAGACAAGCTCGCTTTGGAGGAGTGGCGTCATTGGTTAGAAGGGTCGGGGGTCCCTTTTATTGTTTGGACCGATCACAAGAATTTGGAATACATCAGAACCGCCAAAAGATTAAACTCTAGGCGGGCTCGGTGGGCATTATTTTTCAGTTGGTTTAATTTTACCATCTTATCGACCGGGTTCTAAGAACATCAAACCTGACGCGTTATCCCGTCTTTTTGATTTTTCGAAGCGTGCTTCGTCACCCGACCCCATTGTCCCACAGAAGATTTTTTTTCCAGCATGACATGGGAGATCGAGTCGAAGGTTCACGCAGCCTTGGAAGGGGTAATGCCCCTGATTGGATGCCCACTGGGTCGGTTATTCGTGCCAGAGGAACTTCGGTCTGACGTTATCCGGTGGGGACATTCCTCCAAGGTGGCTTGTCATCCAGGGATGAGTCACACACTTTTTTCTGTTAAACAACGATTCTGGTGGCCAGTTATGGCTCGTGATGTGCGTAATTTTGTCTTGGCTTGTTTTGTTTGTGCAGTTTCTAAGACTTCTAAGACTTGTTTGGGTTTATCTTCACCGCATGGTGTGTGTGTGTGTGTTTACATTTATCAGCTGGGTTGTCATGGGTCTTGTTATCAGTCACAGCTGTTGCGCCTTACCGCGCGTCAATATATGTTCAGTGTTTTGTAGATAGCGTTGTCAGTCCGTTGTTTGTTCACTCCTGTGTCTGCTTCCTGTTAGGTGCTCTCGCTCAATCTGGTGGTGGTGGTTCGCCATAAGTCTGTTATATTTGGACCTTATGCACATCTCCGTTTAAAATGTTTGTACAGATTCAGGCTGTCAGCCAGACTGAAAATATTAAATTATAATTTCAGTGTAAGCTATGAATGACAGTCTTTGCTTGTCACGAACCTGTGGATATGGGTAAATATGTAGATATGGGCACTTGTAAATTGATGAGTGGTAGGGAATGTGTATGTATAGTATTGAGATACTACTCTGCACATTTCTGTTCATTGATTAAACATGACAATAATGCTTGATCTATTGTAAGTTTTTAGTTTTAGTATCATACAAAACCATATTCTCCTCCCTCAGAAGCTGTGAAGTGAGTCTAGATGTTACAGACACAGAAAAAGATGCAGCAATGGAGGAACACAGCCAGCACGTACCAGGAAGAGTTAGATAGTAAAAATAAAAGACTCTAAAATAACATTTAATTTGTGTTGTCCATATTTCTGTGTTGTTTTTGTTTTATTTATTCTTATAAGATGTGTCTGTTTAACAGTGATGTAAATCTGTTGCCATGTTGCTATATGCACAATAAGTAATTTGCTTAATTGTAACACTATTGCATCCTCAAATAATGTATTAATTATGGTTTACATGTAATTACAACATATTTTATGACGTTCAGGTATAACTGGATCGAAATCGGACCTGATTGCATTTCACAGCTTTAAATATTAAGTTTGATTATTTTATAGGTATAATTAGGCTATTAAAACACTTAAATTATGCAGCAACACGTTTTATAAACAACCTGAATATTGCACAAAAGTCCAGAAGATGACATTTCGACAAGCAGGAACCGTGTAGAAAAGACGTGCAATTCACGGCCAGATGACGTAAAAGACGTTGGTTGGATTTTCATTTTGAAACTAAATTTCAACCATGACACGACGTGACGGAAAGACGTCTTTTCAACGGTAATCGGACATCCAAATGTTTGCTGGGAATGCTTGTGACATCTCAATCTGATTTCAGTGATATTATGGCTAAAATGACACCGTTTTACAATAATAATGCTAATGTAAAAAATCATATCCTGTGTCTGTAGTACATGATAAAAAGCCATATCAGAGCAATAGTCGCAAGGTCTCTTGTAAAAGAGGTAATTATGTTAAAGAAGACAGAGAGCACAGACCAATCCTGTCTCCCAGCATGCTACTCATGCAGCAAAGAGGGACACATCTCCAGGGCATGTAAATCTTCCCTTAAGAGAACGAGTCAAAAATTGATTTAAACCAACTTCAAGCCAAAGTAGACAGACTGAGTAAGGAGAATGAGAAACTGCGTTCTCATATTGAGAAGCAGAGTGCTCAAAGCAAGTCATTTTCAGCATAGAGATCAGAGGCCTCCATATCACATGTTGCACCACCGAAAAGAGATTATTATGTTAGACCAATCGTTGATATTGCTGTTATTGCTGTTGGAGGCTGATGCAATGATTGGTTAGTGGATTCTGGTGCTTCTTTAAGAATTCTTCATTCAGATAATCCCCCACTGAAAAATGAAAATACAATAACATTAGAAGGTTTGGATGGAACAACATCGCTAGCATCTCAAACAGATAACATATCCTTTAAAATTGGCAAAGATGATTTTTAAAACAAAGCTTGGCTGAGTAAAACAGGTGATGGTCAGATATTTTGACCAAACATGGTTGTTATTGACTATGGCAACAATTGTATCTGACATAATTCTCAGACTGAAGATAAGGTTGTAGAAATTAGCTGTACATGCAATTAAGAAGTCAAGAGGATTTTGACTTAGATGCATTGCTTTCAGTGGATGAATTTGAACTGTCAGAATTACTGAACAAGAACAGAGAAGTGTTTGCTAAATCTAAACTTGATTCTGGCCAAGTTGATACTACTGTGATGGAAGTAAAGATTGAAGGGAGGGATCCACTCTCACTCAGGCAGTATAAATACCTAGATAAAGCAAATCCATATATACAGCGTACTGTGGATTCTTTATTAGAACAGGGTGTAATTAGACCATGCTTTTTTCCATCATTAGCCCCAATTTAACCTGTCCGCAAACCAGATGATTCATGGAGATTATGCATGGACTACAGAGAACTTAACAAATGTACACAGATGTGTGCACCTGCAGTAGCTTCCACCCCAGAGGTGTTAGCATCTCTCCTACCTGAAGCAAACTATTATTCAGCTCTTGATGTGTCTAATGGTTTTGGGTCAATTCCATTACATTCAGAATGCCAGTATAAGTTTGCTTTTAAGTTCAGAAACATGCAGTACACGTGGAATGTTTTGCCACAAGGTTTTGTGAACTCACCTACACTGTTTCATCAGTGTTCAGCTAAAATACTGGAATGGTTCTCTAGGCCTGAATGAATGTCTGATTCAGTGTGTAGATGATTTGCTGTTACAAACAGCTACCAGGGAAGACCATCTCACTCTACTTGAAGAATTACTTCAGTTACTGAAAGAAGCTGGACTAAAACTGAATCCAAAAAAAGCTCAGTTACTCAAGTCAGAAGTCACTTATCTAGGAATCAAGATAAATGAAGGGGGGTGTACACCTGATCCACAATTATTATTCAGAGACTCCCAGTTTCAGTAACAGCTTTGAGGTAACTTTTAGGTTTAGTGGGCTTTTGTAGAGAATTCATTGAAGGCTTTGCTGATATTGCAAAACCATTGAATACTCTTCTTTCTGAAAAGAAGAAAAAAAAAGACAGATACTTTAGAATAGGGTCCTAACCATCAGACTTTAGACTTGGGGTCTAAATATTTGAAAACTGTATACAAGCCTAATTCCATGCTTCCTAGAACACTTCTGGATGAAGATACCCCACACACTTGTCAAGACGAGCACATTTGTACACCTAAAATGTCTTTGAGGTCAGTACTTTAAAAAAGGCAATACAAACATTATATACTGAGTGTAATAGTTCAATTAAACTTCAATGGGGGACAACTCATCGTTTTAATATTTCTCAGGGAATAAAACAAAAGAGACCCAGGAGCTTCATTTTTATTTCTTTTAGTTATGCAAGCATTGGCCTTACTTATACATAATGACTTCTTTTTAAGGTATTAGTATTAGAGCCAGAGAAATCAAATGTTGTCAGTTTGCTGATGATACAGCTATATTTTTAAAGATATTTCACAAGTAAAAAAAGTTATAGAATGCCTTTGTCACGTTTGTGGGTCTTTCTGTTTTTCTAGCATGTGTGTGTGGGTGTGTGTGTGTGGCTGTGTGGTGTGCCTGTGTGTGTGGAAAGTGGGTGTGTCTTGTTTGGGTTCTTCACTGCGTGGTGTGTGTGTGTATGTGTATTTACATTCATCAGCTGGGTGGTCATGTGTTTTGTCACTGCTTTCTACGCACAGGTGTTTGTCATTAGTCAGCAGCTGATGCGCGCTCCGTGTGCTATATATGTTCAGTGTTTGGCGGTTAGCATTATCGGTTTGTTGTTTGTTCACTTCTGTGTCTGTTCTGCTAGACACTCTCGCTCACCTGGGTAAGGCTTACCGTCTTAGTCTGTTTCTGTTGGACCTTTCGCAAGTCTCCGTCTCCTTGATGTTGCTACTAATGCCTGCCCTGAAGACAACTTTATATGTGAGAGACATCACCTCATGCCTGTTTCTCTAATGAACTTTACCATGGGTTAACTCGACGATATCTTGAGAGCGGCTCTTTAGCGCGAACTTCCCCTTCCCTCGTTATCTGGCGAGATATCCTACTGAGACTATTATACGACCTTGGTCTACGGATGAACCTTCATCACTGTTTGGCGTGTCATATCCTGGTGTGAGCATCCTTGCTTTACACTCTATCTGGTGAGATTACCAGTTGTGATTTTTATAATAAATCATCTTGTTTCACTTGCATTTGGGTCCCCTGTGTTTATCATTGTGACAGCCTTAAGATATTTTCTGAAGCTTCAAGATTATCTTTAAATATTAAAAATGTACGCTATTCCCACTTAAAGACAAAAACATTCCTTTTACTGATTTTGAAGGTATTTCAATTAGAGAAGAAATAACTTACCTTGGCATTAATGTTTGTAAAGATCAGTCAAAAAGGATACATTCTACTTTACAACCTCCTTTGATGAAAATGAAAAAGAAATTCGACATGTGGCTCTTGAGGGATTTATCACTTATTACTATCACACTTATTATTATCACTTATCACTAAGGATTATTTTGTCAAAAACTGAAGGTCTAATCACGATTGGTGTATTCTGCTAAAGTATTGGTTGTACCAAAATCAGTTATTAAAAAAACTGACTCAGGGTTATGTAATTTCATATGGAAAAACAAACCTCACTATTTAAATAGCAATCGTTTATGTAATCCATATTATCAAAGAGGTTTGAATGTCCTTGATTTTGATACTTCCAATACAATTTTTAAGTTGAATTTTAATTCCAAACCTTATGTTTGAAAAAAGTCGGTGGTATAGAGTTTCTTTGAAATTGTGACTTTGAGATTAATAAACTCCCCATTCAGTTATCTAATTTTCATAGGCAGGTTCTATTATGTTGGATCTTTATATACAAACACAATTTCTTTCCCAATAAACAAATAACATGGAATAATAAAACTGTCAGATATCAGAACAAATCAATTTTCTTTGATAATTGGGTTAAAAATATATTCTATTGGTCTCACAATTATTAAACGATAAAGGATATTTCCTGACTTATACTAAATTTTAGAGAAGTTTAGTTTTCCAGTGCCCCCAAGAGATTATAGTATTGCAGTTGATGGCTTTTGCAGGGATACAGTGAACCAAATAAACTAACAGTTAAGAATGAGATTTTTATAGATGGTATTGATATCAAATATAGAAAATGTAATAATACATTTCTCAGAAGTTTGATTCATTGTCCTGCAACTTTTAGACACAAGTACTTTTGGAATAACCAGTTTGAAAATATCAATTGAGACCTGATCTGGACCTATAACAACAAATATTGTGTCACTAAAGTCAGTGAAATTTACTTTAAAATTATACATAAAATATATCCAACCAACCATTTTTTTAAGTATAAAATTTATCTTTCTGAATCATGTGTTTTTTGCGGAATGGATGTTGAGACTTATGCATTTGTTTTTTTAATTGTATGTATGCAAATATTTCTGGTTTGATGTTGAATGTCTATTTAGTATATTGAGTGGTCATATAATTATTATTAAGAAAATATATGTCATATTTTACATAGATAAAAAAGATACTGATAAGAATCTCCTGTTTAGGTTAAATCTTTTGATATTATTAGGCACGTTTCATATACACATGTGTAAGTGGTCAGAGAGGAAGCCTAACATCTTTCATTTCAAGGCTGATTTAAAAATTTATTTTGAAACTTTTAAAGGACTTTCAAGTTGTAAAGCTACCAGAACTGTGAATATACTCCAAAAGCTAAACTCCTCTTCTCTATGGTAAATGTTATGTGTCACAAGTACACAGGATACCCAAATGCAAGTGACTGTAAGATGATTTATTAACAGATATAACAGGAATAACAACTGGTATAGATCTCACCAGATATTGAAGGATAGGGCAGAGCAATGGGGCATCTCTCAAGGAAATAGACATGCTAAACAGCGGTAATAGTTCAGAGCAACAGATCCAGATTGAAGTCTTTCAATGATATCTTACCAGATATTGAGGGAAGGGGTAGAGCAATGGTGCTTCTCTCAGGGAAATCGACACGCTAAACAATGGTAATAGTTCTTTAATGAGACAGATCCAGGAAGATCTCTCATAAGTTCAGCCACACCAAACAGCGGTAGCAGTTCTTCGATGAGACAGATCCAGGGAGATCTATCAAAAGTTCAACAACGCCAAACAGTGGTAACAGTTCTTAGGAGGAGCAGCAAGTGGCACTGAAATAATCCAAAAAGCAACAGTCCCTATGAGGATTCGCCACCAGCGGAATCAGCGAGAGCTGCCTAACAGGAAGCAGGACACAGACGTGAACACAACGAACTGACAATGTAAAACAGAAATGCTGAACAGATATAGGTGCATTAATGCGCTGCACCTGTGGAGTAACAGCTGAGGTTACTGATAGCAGCAGAGCACGTGACCACCCAGCTGATGACATGTAAACACAACAGACAGCCACGCGGTGAAGACACATCCACACACATAAACACGCACACACACATACACCAGAGGAACAGACAGATCTACAACCGTGACAGTTATGTATACCCGCTCTTGTTCTTTATTTGTTTATTTTTTTTCTTCTTTCTCTCCTTTGTTCTTTTTGTTACATTGTTTACAGATGTTATGTTAAAATGTGAATATCTCATTGTAAGATTTGTTATGCATTTAACTGGAAATGTTCAGCAAATAATAATAATAAAAAAAATGTCTTTAAGGTAAAAGCAAATGCAGGAGCTGTGGATGTTTATGTTGATGGTTGTAGATATTGACAAGATAGGCAGTACCATACAAGTTTTGCAATCCATTCAGAACAAGGGAATTTTTTTGTATAAATGCCCACTCCATTTTTCAGCTCAAAAAGCGAAGTGACAGCAATGTTGCAAACACTAGAGGTAATTCCAGATTCAGATTTAAAATATCGATTCAGACACTGCATTTGTAGTCATTCTCTCACAGAATATCTAACGATTTTGTAGAAGAGAGTTTTTAATAGTGCTGATGGCCAGCCTCTGATTCATTGTAGACCAATTCAAGCTTTGTTTATTTGCAAAGAATCATAAGATTGCACTGTTGAAAGTTAAAGCACATCAGAAGAAAGTGAAAGACAAACATGGTGATGGAATTTTAATTGTTGATGAGTTAGCAAAGAAAGCTGCTGTGGAAGGAGTAAAAATTTCTGGTAGCACAGAACAAGAATCAATTGCCAGTAGACCTAAAAAGTGCTCAACAGATTGACCCTCAAATTACAGAAGCAATCAGATTGAAAAACAAGTGAACAAAAGATTACTGATGGTCCATTTGCACAACATGATACACAGCTAATTGTACATGATGACATCTGAATGTACAGAAGTGGTGAAACTGTATTCTGGGTTCTACCTGCTAAATTGCAGATTGATATTTTGTCTCGTATCTACAATCAGGGGGGATATTTAGGTGTAACCAAAGTAAAAGACAGAATAGTCAATATGCTTGGTGGCCAAGCATGAATAAAGGTGTAAATAGTTACTGTGCAAATTGTTTAATGTGCCCTCAAATGAATTCATCAGAGGTTAAAAAGAAAGGCTCATTAAGACCTACATGTCTTGCTGAAGGGCCCTGGACAAACCTTCAGATTGATTACATCGGCCCTCTACCTGCAGCAAAAGGTGGATACAGATATATATTAGTGGTAGTTGACGCATTCAGTAAATGCATTGAGGCATTTCCGATTAAATCTGATACAGCTTCTGCCACAGCACAAATACTTTGGGAACAATTTTTCTGTAGATTTGGTTTGGAAAGTGATAGAGGCACCCATTTCACAGGAAAAATTAATGCAGATCTTTCACAAATTGCTGGGAATAAAACATCACCTTCACATAGCACAACATCCACAATCTTCAGGAGGGGTAGAAAGATTAAACAGAACTTTGAAGACAGCTTTGAAAAAAAATGGTGTTGGAAAATGGCCCAAATTGGGCTCAAAACCTTCCAAGTATATTAATGTCAGTCAGGGGAACAGTTCATAAAAGCACAGGTTAAATCCCCTATGAATTAATGATAGGAAGGAAAATGAGACTGCCTGAACACATTTTCTTGGAGGTCCCCAAGCCTATGATTAAAGGGTGGACAACTAAAAACCTATTTAAAGAATCTGTGTAGCTCTCTACCTGCCATACACTACCATGCTGCTCAACAAATTGGACCCAAAATGTGCATATGCATAAATTTGAGCTTGGTGAGGAGGTCATGGTAAAGAACTCATTGGTTGCTGTAAAGAACTGCTAATTGGTTGGGACCATACACAGCAATTGATAAATGTTGAGATGCAGTCTACAAGCTCTGTTATAAGACAAAAAATAGAAAACGGATGAAGAAATGGTTCTACATTGATCAAATGAAACCCTACAAACATTTAAAAGACAATCCTATAGAGCCTGTATAGGAAATAACAGCATATACATAACGTGTATCTTAATTAGTTGTTTGTTGTTGTTTTTTTGTTTGTTTTTTTACTTGTTTTCATGTTTATATGATTTGATGTGTTATGCTGGAAAAAAAAGGGGGGGGGGGGGGGTTCAATAATTCTTTATTTTTGCATATGTGTGGCAGGATTCTTAAACCAGAAGTGATGTGGCGATGGATATTCACAGTGGTTCTGCCAATGGCAGTGACGATGCAAGAATGTCCAGAAATCCAAACAGCACCTCCTTCTGGCATAGTAACGAAACCATATCAAGGAACGCTGGTCAACAACATTTAATGGATCCATGTTCCAGTCACTGTAAATCTGACAGCCTGGTCCCCAGATCTGGATGAGTGATGCCAAAGAGAAAGCATGACAGAAATGTACAAAGATCTTTTGATGACAGCGTTTCTGAGATACCATGTAACTGTAGCTACTAGCTCGCCCACAAAACAGGTGTCAAGAGAACCCTCAACAAATTACTTGGAGAAAATCTCATCTGGACGGATTTGTTGATAACATATTAGGAGCCACTAGAACAGGTTTAGGCATATTGAACTAGGTCAGCGATACGGAACTTAAACAAAACTAACTCAAACCTAAAGCTCTCATTAAGCAACAGGTTGTGCAAACGTATGCATATCTACAAGAGGGACTAAGTGAGGAAAGAGAAACTGTGCAAGGCATCCACAAGATTGCATCTACCCTCTCCATTATTGCTCAACAAACAAAAAAAACAGCTTTCAAAACTATGCAGAAACAAGTATACTATGCTCAATTTGCCTCCATTAAACACTAAGACATAACTCGTTTATTAGGAGAAGTGTTGGCAGGTAAGGTTCCATCAACACTTTATACAGAGGAAGTCATAATGAAATGGTTTGGATTGAAAGACTGCTTTAATCCATCTTCAGACAATTTAAAACACTTCCTGTACAGCTACATCATACAAATGGCTAGAGTTTCTTCTCACCTTATTCCTGCTGGATTTTACAGCCCATTGGATTATGGTCCTTTAATGGAGGGTATACACTTACCCTTCTCTCGTCATGGGGGTGAACTATCAAAGTCTACCAACAGAATCCCACCCATTCCGATTTTGAGGTGTTGGAATGAGACTGTGATTAGTAATCCTAATGACACTTCTTGGGCCTGTTCTGCTGGAAATAGTTAAAAAATTGGGTTGCTTTATGAGACAAATGTATGCTATGTTCTTGGTGGTTTCCATACCAGTTTTCCAAAGAGAAAATGTGTTATAAAAAAAACGAAGTGTGGAAAATCTAGGAAGATGACGGTAATGTGTTAAAGAAAAAAAAAACTTACCTAGATTTGTCACTCAGTTGCCATCAGAAGAATGGCAGGGAGTAAAAATTGAAGTTTGTGACAAAACCTCATTTGGATTTGTCTGTGAGCAGGATGCTTTTTGAAAAACACCTCTGGCAAACTATGAATCATGTGAAATCAACTTAACTCATGTTCATAATAATTTCATTAGAGTAATAGTTTCTGACAAGAAAACGTGTATTACCACAACCCTGGATCAATTCTCTGTCTTTATAGACAATAACCAGACCTTTTGTCTAATTAATAATACTTAATTTTGTATGACTCCTAAATCAAAATGGTCCAGAGGAAATTATAATTTTCCATATGTAAACACCACCGAGCAGTCAATGTTAGTCAAGCCTGAAGAACAATTGGGCTACGTAGAAGAGATACCTGAATTTGACTTTGAATTACCAAAACTGGATGATATACTAATGTCTTTAATACAAAGTAAAGATAAACATGTTGTTAAAGCTCAACAAGGTCTTGGTGAGAAGGATAAGATTTTAACTAGACAAATGTATGATGGATATCTCTAGTTTGACTTGGGATGTAACTTTTAAAACTGCTGTGTGTGTTTGTATCTTTCTAATTGTGTGTCAATGCATTTTATGTTGCATTCAATGCATGTTATGCTGTATATGTGTTATGGTAAAGCGTCAAATTGCAGATAATTCAGTGAATGTTGGACAATCCCTTTGGGGGTGATGATTCTTCATGACAGCTTCCAAACCCTAGATCCAAATTTAACAAACAAGTGTGTTTAAACAAAAACAAAAGCAATGATAATTTTGCTCAAAATGAAATGGAGCTCAATCCAGTGTGCATGAGGCGTCAACCCAAAGACGGGTAAGATTTTTTAAGGCCAGTAGGGAACAACCTAAGGCAGGGCGTCGCCGCCACTGGCACCTGCCTAAAAAGGATGGTGTAATCTGTGTGAAAGAGTAGATTTGATGCTTCTTTTCTAGGCCAAAGAGCACCAGAGAGGGAACTGTAAGAAATTAGTCTGACTCTACCTACACAGTAAAATAAGTAGTGTCAATTTAACACTTAAAGTGTTGATTTTAACACTACTGTAGGTCATATATGGTCCCAATCTATCAAGTGTTAAAAGTACACTGTGTGTAGTGTTAAATTTGCAGTGTAATATTGGCACTTTAAAGTGCTGAATA
>CAIGQZ010032392.1:49965-71933 GCA_903798205.1 Danio tinwini
ATATGCATAAACTAACGTAATATTGTTTCAGACATAAAAGGGACAGGCGTTCACTCCTGTCTGGAGTGAACATGGACGTTAGCATAAACGTTAGCTTACCAACATTAAGGAAATTCCGAATTTATAAATATGCAATTAATACAGTGGCCGAGTGAGCTTAACATTATCCAAACAAAACGAAATGTGTTTGAACTGTTTCTCTGGAAGTTTCACCGCTGTCTCACGGTCATGAGTGAAAAAATCATATCTTCATTTCTGGCTATGGTCCCCTCACGCGCAAGGTAACTCAACGATAGGCTTAACTACACACACAATGCAAAGTAACGTTAAACATGAATTGAATATGACCCAATGGATATTCACAATAAGTTATTTAACATTAAATTTACCTGCAAATGTCTCTGCTTCGTCTTCACGAGCGTATTCCAGCTTCTTCGAGTCCTACAAGAAGATCTTCCGTCGGGAACGTCAGTACAGCAGTCAAACAGCTAGGTTAAGGGAGAATAACCGTCGCACAGCGTTCATTTATTATGAATGCACAGCGCGGGCAAAAATCCTATTGGACGACACGAATTCAAATTTGCTGGCTGCTAGTGCTAAGCGAAAGTTAATGGATAATATCCCGCTCCAGACCCGCAAAAAATCTCATCCATTGTGTCACAAAATGTAGTTTTAAGAGTATTTCAGGCGAGAATGTAGTTGTTTTAAACTCGAATCGGCAGTTTATTTACAAAGATAGCACGTCTTTGAAGATGTGCTTCAGTGAATGCGGACTCTGTCAGCGGGAGCTTCCTGATGCTCTCCCCCGCCGACAGCAGCTTAACTTCGGCTAGTTCATCTCGGATATGCCGCTGGATTCAATCTCCCCATTGTGGTTAAAACATGATATTTAATACATCTTGTGTATATCTAACGGCCAGTTTTTGGTCTTTTAAATTTATTATTTGTTCCCAGTTGTATTTTGGCAGTGTTATTTTGTTACGTTTTATAATTGTTTTATTTATTAATAAATAAATGGCCCAAACATGGACCCCTTGACAGTTGGGAACATATTTTTTTACCCTTAAAGTAATCTTAAGGTGCTACTTTGAACCATTGAAGGTACAACTTCACCATTTGTACCCTAAGTGTTTACAAATGTACCCCAACCGTACCCTTTTTTTCTGACAGTGTGGTGTATGTCGCAATCTTTTGCACTTGTAGTGTTAAAGGAAAATCACATCATATTGCACTGTGCAACCACACTGTCAATGTGCAGTCGTTAACACTGTATATTGTTAATTCAACATTTTTGGAGTTATTGACATTTAACACTGCATTTTTTACACTGTTGATTTTACTGTGTAACTTCTACTATATTTCACAAGTGTGTTTCATGCTCTTTTCTTAACAAAGAGCTTAATTATCACAGAGAGGAGAGTTCCTCAAGTGAAGTGTTAAAGTATTTAAATAATGCCTTTGGAATGATAATTCTTTTCTTGTAGCATGGGAGCAGCAGTGAGCCTTCAAGAACCATCTGCTGACCAAAAGGAATTCTGTTTAACCTCATTTATCATAACAGTCGGTATTCTCACCTGAAAGTCACCAAAGATCTGGGAACGAAAGAGTATAACTTTTATTGTTGTTCTCAATTTACATTCACAGAGAAACCTTATTAACATGTTAAGCGGGTATCCCGAAAGGTCTGGGTTTGCTATTCTTAATTTACATTTAAAGCAAAAGCTTATTAACATGTTAAGCGGGAAGAAACAGTATAGAATGTTTAAATGGAAGATGATCGGGGTTCATTTCCAACTCTGCTGAATCCCAAGTGCTGTCTCCACTTTGTTACTACTATTCTCGAACAAAACTTGTTTTTTTCTTCAAGACGTCCTCATCTTTTTTCTTACACATTAATCTTTTTTAATGTTAACTAAATATATGTTAATGCATTAGTTAAAAAAATATGGTCAACAATTTTGTTTAGCATAGCCTTTGTTAATGTTAACCTACTCATGTTTTATTGTATCAATAGAACAACTTAAAGTAATTATGTAGTTTACTTACACATACAATAATGTATTTGTTCATTGACTAGATAACATTACTAAATGATGAATGACACAATTATTTAGTAATACAAAATTTTTGTTAATGTAAATGTATACATATAGTAATGTTACTTAATGCAGTTAACATGAACAAACAATGAACAATGTGTTAAGGGGATTAACTTACCACAAACCCAACATTATTACTAATGTGTTAATAACATTTATGGGTTTATTACAAAGCAGTGATTAAAGATTTTACTGGACCTCAAACCCTTTGCCATCAGTGAAAACCATTTACACATCTCTTTCAGATGCTGTACTACAATACATAACATTGTCAGATTTTAAAACATAAAAATTGGAAAAAAATTTAAGAACAAGAAATTTCTGAAATTCATATTAGTAAAGACTTTACAAATGTTAGTAATACATAATGTTGGAGTGGTGTACATTTTACAATAAGACTCCTCATTGCCTTAACTAATGCTTTGTTAGTGATAAATTACATCAGTAAAGAGTCCACAAACTTGAATAGCATGCAATTGAACAATGCATAGCACTAAATCTGAGTCATTGTTTATGATTTGTTCTTGTTACTAATGCATTAACATATTACAATATTAGTAAGGTTTACATTAACCAACATTCAGTATAATTTTTTTGTTTGGTCATGTTATCTAACTCACGAACAAGTTCATAATGGTATGTGTAAGTAAACATTAACTAATTAAGCTGTTAATATAATGGGATACATTAAAATATTCTTAAAGGTGTAAGTTAACAAATATAACAATCATTGTTCACCATTAGTTCATGTTAAATCCAAATATATAATATTTATCTGATGTTACAACCTCCTGGCTCAAGAATTAAGTAACAAAACCAAATAAAGATCCAAACCAGAAATCAAATCAGCTTAAATATATTTTATCAAAAATTAAGTGAAATGATACATAAACAAAGAAAACAAAATAAAAAAAACTCTAAAGCTGAAGAGGGAAGGATGAACGCCAGCAGTCCTGTTCTTTTGGGCTGCGTCCGAAACCGCCAAGATCCATACTATACAGTATGCTAAAATCAGTATGCGAGCCGAGTAGTGTGTCTGAATTCATAGAATTCAAAAATCAGTATACGAGAAGTACCCGGATGACTTACTACTTCCGTCAAGATTCTGAAGTGGGCATCCCATGCACGCTGCGCTATCTTATGATGCCCCACGAGAGAATTCATGAATGGGAGTGAAGGACTCAACTGACGCGGTAGGTCACGTGAACATGACAAAATAGCAAATGTAGTACGTCCGAATTCTATTTATACTTCTTACATTCATACTCTATAGAACATACTTTTCTAAAGGCCCTAAAGTAAGTTTAAATTCAAATGCAGTACCTACTGAGTAGTAGGCAGTTTCGGACACAGTCTTGGTTTTTATTCAAACGCACATCACAGGTAACACTCCGCACCTGGTCCAAACGTAATCACGACAAAACACAGCACCAGTCCAACACTTTAGAGGAACACCAGATCACGAAACACCTCCATCTAGTGGACACTGGATAATAGTACACATCAACACTATGACCGTCCCCCCCCCCCCCCCCCTACTTCTCATCCCTTACCAAACTTTAGTTCAGAACCATTCAGGCACCTTGAAAAGCACTAAACAAAGTCAAGGGAAAAACATTCACACAAAAGCATTGATTCATCCGTCAGTCGGGGAACGGGATAAAGCATCTGCCATGACATTATCTCGCCCTCGAATATGCTGAATATCTAGGCTATAAGGTTGTAGCAACAATGCCCAAATGATAAGTCTTTGGTTGGGACTTCGTAGTGATTTTAAAAGAAACTTTGCATTCTCTGACAACTCGACGACATTCAAATTTATTTTTAGTTTTTAACAAATCAGTGAGTGGAGCAGCTACAGATGAAAAGTTGGCACAAAAGCCCTGATAATACCCAGTCATACTTAGAAATCTCATTACCTGCTATTTAGTCATTGGAACTGGAAACAACTCAATAGCCTGCACTTTTGGCTGAATTGGACGTATCTCCCCCTGACCCACTACTTTTCCTAAGTAAGTCACTGTAGCTTCCACAAAATCACATTTCGCTAATATGATGGTTAATTTAGCATCATGCCATACGGAGAATTGCAAAAATACATGCCAGACGGAGTGATGAACACCGAGACCTCTTGCACATGGGAAGTTAAGGGAACTTGATAATAACCCTTCAAAAGGTCAGTTTTAGATACAAACCTTGCTGAACCAACAGAATCTATACAATCCTCCATTTGCAGGATCGGAAATGAGTAGGGTTTGGTAGCGCTATTCAACTTTCTATAATCCATGCAGAACCTAAATGTTTTATCTGGCTTTGCAACCTGAATTCAGAGTGACGCCCAACTGGAATAGTACGGTTTTGCAAGGCCAGTATTTAACAAATACTGAACCTCTGCCTCTAAAAACGTTTGCTTTTCAGGAGAATCTGCACTGCACTTTACTCAGATTTTCACAAGCGAACTAACTGGCCAGATATAACTTTCGGCGAAACCTATTAAATTAGTCTAAGAAATTTAGAGGTGGTTCTTTTTCAACAAGATCATTCGTTAAAAGTGACAGAGGACCTTTGATCTTATGCCCGAATACGAGATCATTAGGGCTAAAACCCAAACTCTACAAAAATAACATGGGACTCTCTCTTTCCAATCTTTATTTAGCTTATTGCAATATGCTCTTAATAGTTGTTTTAATGTTTGATGGAAACGGCGAGAGCTCCTTGGCTCTTCGGATGGTATGCACTACTAATATGACGTTTCACACACAGCTGTTTTAGCACTTGAGCAAACATGCAAGACATGAAGTTCGTACCTCTGTCAGTTTGAATAACTTCCGGCATTTCAAAAACTTAAATAAACTGAGACAAAGCTTTCACAACGGCTTTCGTAGTGATTTTTCTCAAAGGATAAGTGGCAGGATAACGTGTTGCCTGACACATCACTGTTAGGAGATACACAGAACCTGATTTAGATGGACTTAATGAACCAACACAATCCACAGTTAAACACTTAAAAGGATTGCTTACAGCAGGAATAGGATACACCGGTGGTGGTGCTAATACCTCATTAGGTTTACCTACCACTTGGCATGTATGGCAAGTCTTAATATATCTCACCACATCTATTTTTAGTTAGGGCCAAAAGAAATAGTGCATTACACTGTGGTACGTTCTCTTAACCCTTTGATGTCACCTCTTGAATACTTCGGGAACAACAACTTGAAAGATGAGTTCACTCACAGCATGATCGCTGCAAGATGTCCATTTGCGAATCAAGACGCCATCTCTAATAAAATAACCAGAAGCAGCACTCTCAAAATCATCATTTAGCTGTACAGCCTTAAATAAGGTTGCTAAATCAGAATCTTTTCCCTGAGCTGATATTAAATCGTCACGTGAAAAAGGAGGAAGAACAGACAAGTTAGCTAACAAATCAAACGTTTTTCTAGTTCTTCATTCTGGCCAACTTTCGTTTTAACACTCTTTGCACGGGTTACAGTGCAGAAAACGAAAACCTCAGGAAAATCATGTTCATTCTGTCACTAAAGACAAGCTGGGAGTGGTTTTAACAACCAGCAAGACAACACCGCGCCACACATGATCACCAGCTAGATTATTTCCTAAAATTAAATCAACACCCTCCACAGGTAACGATGGTCGTAAAGCAATTTCAACCTCTCCCTAAAGTAATTCAGAATCCAACTGAATTTTATGCAAAGAAACAGTGAATATTTTTTAATCCAATCCCCTGGATCAGAACACTACTCCCTGTAGAAGACTCAGGAAAAAACTGCAATTTTGACTCCAAAATAAAACTCTTAGAAGACCCAGATTTTAACTGGCACTTTAACAGAACTTTTACTCAAAGAAACAAACCCAGAAGTAATAAACTGACCATAATCTGGCGAAGATTTTAAAGGATCGTGACTTTGGTCAGGGATTCCCCCGGACAAATCTGTGTCGCCTAAAACACATGTGCATGCAAGCCCAGTGTTGGGGAATAACTAGTTACATGTAACTACGACATGTAATTTAATTACAAAATAAAAGTAACAGTAATTTGTTACAGTTACTGAGAAAAAATGTGTAATTAAATTAGCTACTTTTAAAAATCTTAAAGATTACAAATAGGATTACATCTAAAAATCTTCTTTCAAAATCTGGGATATGTTGAATAATATTAATCTGTTGCTTTGCCTGTTTTTGATATGCATGATGTCTTCTGCTAAGGCCATTTATTAAAGCGCTGCTTTTCTGATGCTTTTCATTTGCAGCGCACCCACGGGAGTAAATCCCGGGTGGAACATGTCCCGTCCCATCCGAGGGTTGTCCACCCACCAAAAAAAATATATATATACACAAAAAAAACCTGCACTCTTTATTGTGAAAAATATATGTATGTATAACTCAAATAATTGTCTAAGTAGAAAAAATGGATTTATCATTTAAAATGCATTTAGAACCAGTTCCCCCTCCCCTTCCTCACAGTGGTTTGACCCACTGCCTGCCAGACACACACACACACACACGTCAGGTGTGTGGCTGTGGCACAGTTAACGAACTTCAGTAAGTAGGGGATATTTTATTCACCTTAAATAAAGTGATTCTCTTCAATGTAGTTAATGCAGACTCATTCATAAATTGGTTGCTGCAAAAATGCTGAATACTGATGCAATTGTCCATGAATCTGCTGTATTAGCGCCGCGGTTAAAATTGCTCATGTAGTTAATGTATGCTTGTTTACATTAGCTTGTTGCAAAGTGCACTGCAACTAACACGTCAAAAACGTTTCCCATGCATTGTTTCATTTGTGATGACTTGGCATAATGTTAACCTAACATTAGCGCCACAATTAGCAGCTCGTATTTGCTGAATGAACACTGTGCTATGTCCAAACTAACTCCATTGTTTTTTTGTATAATCATTTTCTATTCTGTTCTTAAGTGACTTAATTAATTAAAAAAAATCCTTGTTTTTATTGTGATTATTCTTATGATAGTTTTACATTCTTGATGTAAAGCACTTTGAATTACCATTATGTATAAAATGTGCTACAGTATAAATAAACTTGCCTTGCAGTGTCAGACTAGATTAAAATGATTGAAATAAAGTTGGTTTTATATTCGCACATTCATTCAGTGACAGCCTCATACATTGTTTACCATGGTACTTTGAATATTCAAACTGAAATCACATGCAAGTATGACTTCAAAACAACATTAATAATAATACATTTTGTTTTTATAGCACTTTCCTTCATACATGCAACTCAAAAGTGCTTCACAAACAAAAAACAAACCTTGTAAAATAAACCAAATAAAAAAAATGTATAGACAAATAAAGCAAAATAAACAACAAATATATACTCAGATAAAAGCATGCACACGCATTATGCATATATCTATACAATCACACACACAATAGTCCTTACATACATGCACACACCGTACATACATATATACATAAACCTACACAATATACAAAAAATGCATACACTTCACAAACTAATAAAATTCATACGCAATTTAAAAAAAATGCGTCTTAACATGCTTTTTAAAAACATGAATGTTGGGGGATTCTTTCACTTCATTTGGGAGACAATTCCAAAGTTTTGGAGCATAGTTACTAAAAGAGGTGCCGCCAGATCACATCAGATTTACAGAGTAAAATTCTAAAAGTCCAGCGCTAGAAAAGTGTACCAAACGGTTTGGATTATATTTCGATAAGCAGTCAGAAATGTAAGAAGGCGTCATGTTGTGTAGTTCCTTATAAACTAATAAAGGAATCTTAAAATCTATCCTTTGGTGCACTGGTAACCAGAGTAATTATATAAATGCTGCTGTGATATGTTCTTTTTTTTCAATTTCATTAAAACTCTGGCTGCTGCATTTTGTATCAGTTGCAACTACCTTATAGAACCCTTAGGTAAACCAATATATTATTAGTACTATTTAATTGATTGTGAACAATGCTGTACTTTGAGGGTTGTTGCCTGCTAATATGAGTTTACTATTTAGAATTTCCAATTAATAACTTTCTGAGATTATTTTATTAATGAGAAAGACTGAATGTGCGAATATAAAACCAACTTTACCTCAATGATAAAATGACAGAGAAAAGAAAAATCGACATAAGATAATTTTTCAGTGCACCTAACTGCCAAGTACAAAAAGTTCACATATTAAGGCAATTTGGCTTTAAGAATGAGTGCTTATGAAAATATTAATGTCACAATATCAATCACAGGCAAAGGAAAAAGAAATTATTGAGAGACAGGCAGAGCAGGGTCAATCAGATGTACAGTGTCAGGTAAGGGTGTTGTGCTTTTATTGAAGGGATAATGACAATTGTTTTGGGGGTGAACAATGTTTTTTAATGTTTTCGGAGTTGTGGCTGTTCAGCAGATGAACCTCAGGCTCACTAATTTACAATATGATCTGTCAATTTAACAAGTGTAATGCAAACAAGTTAGTTATTCTGAGTATAGAAAATCGTAACTGACTGTAAACAACAACATAACAAATTTTTATTTTTTTTATTTGCTTTGTCATTGAACCTAAGAAAAAGTAAAAAAAAAAATAACCATAATGATGTAGTCTCCATGCTATAATATGAATAATAAAACCATTTTTAATCCCCATATGTCTGTGGGGACATATCTTAATAAGTGTAATTCGACTGTATTTTGTGTCCCCTTCAAAAAATCTTTAAAAAAAATTGCTTATAAAAAATTTTATGTTTATTGTCCCCCCGTACTGTTAAATCAAATTTAGGGCCATGGGCGCACCCCGTCTAATCCTCTTTGCCGTTGAAAAGCATGAGGAAGCATCTGCAGGTATGTAAGCTAGCCTTTCCTTGTTTTATAAAAGCAAATGGTTTTTGTCGTTATGGTGAGTTTACAGAAATAAAAACAGACCCTTTCATTTCCAATGATATATTATGACTCAAAGTTATCGATTTATGAATTTCAGCGCACCAACAAACTCCTCTGGCCAAAGCCATTTTATCACATTAACAGTGTAGCTAGCTTAACTACATTTCTCAGTAGAGTGGCGGTAGTATCGCTACTTTATGAATCAAATAGCTTTTCACAGTAGCAAAGCTATTTTATTGGTGAAGTAGCGCAGTAGCGTCCACACAAGCTTCATTTTCCGATCACGGATCAATAGTATTTTAAATGTGTAACACCTGGTTTTATTAGATTTTTTGTTTTTGCTGTTATGTACTGTATTTATTCCTGTTTGATACAACATATTATTTACAGTAAATAATTGAAATGAACTCATATGTTATGCCTGATATGTTTCATTGAGTTTTATTGATCACTAAGATATGATTAACATAAGTTGCTTCGATTTAAAAATGAAAATTGCAGAAATAGCTTAGACATATTTTTTTATTGCAAGTCACCCTGCACAACTAACTCAAATTTAGATTTTGTAAAAACAATACAAAAAAATTGGTCTGGTTTTGTGGTGGCTGTACTTTAAAATTAAATTAATATAATCTTAATTCAAGTGATAAAAGATTTTGAGATTCTAACAGTAAACAGCTACTGTAAGCTCACACCTGCTTGGTATAAATGCTTAAAATGATTTGGTTTTTAATATACATTAAAAAAATTTAAAAGTAATCAAAAAGTAATCAAATGTAATTAGTTACTTTACTTTTATACAGTAATCGCAAAGTAGCATAACTCATTACATTTTAAATAGAGTAATTAGTAATCTGTAATCTATTACATTTCCAAAGTAACCTTCCCTACACTGTGCAAGCCCAACAGCTTTCAAAATTGGGCTTGTATTTGCCCTTCAACACTGGACATTCATTTTTCTAGTGACCCTTTTCTAGGAAATATCTGGAATTTAGATCGATCTTTTGGGTGTACTTACCCCGTGATGGCGCAGATCTACCTGCATTTTCGTAAGTATGATCTCTGTGATACAAGACACATTACAAACACATTTTGCAATAAGAGCGTGCATTCTGCATCGTTCCAACCCTGATCATCAGCGACATTCTCAAACAGAGAAAAGAAAACCTCAACAACCTGCAACAACCTGGCCATGTTTGTAATATTTAAACCTTTAGTCGACAGTTTTAATCTCTCAGCCTCCTGAACTAATTTAGCCTTCGGAATTTTTTTTTTCGTACTTAAAATTTTTCAAATTCATGTTCTTGCTCTCGTTCTTTAAGCTTTAATTTTTCTAACTCAAGCTGCCTATGCAGTTCTTTACTCTGCTCTTGTTCTTTAACCATTAATTTTTCCATTTCAAGCTGCAATAAGTTGCTCTAACGAATCAAAAGACAAAGACTAGAGTGGCACAGATTTCATTATAATGCCAAAAGATAAAGCTTTCCCGTATCTAACTAATAAAACTAACAATTTAATAACTCAACCCTAGTCTTCAGTACGCCCACATGCAGGTCAGGGGGTCTGGGTCTGTGGAGGGAGGAGAAACAGGATCAGAATAAGGTTTGAGTAGGGATATATGAAAGGTAGATGCAATACGGTAGTGAGGAGGCAGGTTAAGGAGGTTTGACTGAGGGAATTCTGAGCATACTCAGCCCACAGTAGATACTGGCTCCAGGTGTTCTGATGTTGACTACAGTACGTCCGGAGGTACCGGGAAATCTCTTGGATTTTACGCTCGGTCTGTCTGTTGGGCTGCCGGTGGTAACCTGAAGATAGGCTGACGGTGGTGCCCAGGAGTCAAAAGAAAGCCCGCCAGACCCTGAAGATGAACTGCAGCCCTCAAGCTGACACAATGTCCTCGGGAAGCCTGTAGTGTCGAAAGACCTGTTTGAAGAGGGCTTCGCCGTTTCCAGAGCTGTGGGAAGACTTTTCAGGGGAACTAGTTTGCATGACTTAGAAAAGCAAACTACTACTATGAGGAGGGTGGTATACCCTTGAGATGGGGGTAGGTCGGTGGCGAAATGTACTTCAATGTGGGTCCAGGGCCACCGGGGAACGGGCAATGGCTGAAGTTTTCCCTTGGCGCAAATGGCGAGGTGGTGATGGCACAGACCAAGCAACACTGGACGTACTGAGTGATGTCCTTGGTCATATTGGGCCACCAATACTTTTGTTGGAGGAGCGAGAGGGTTCACTTACTGCCAGGGTGTCCTGAGCTGAGGGAGGTGTTCATACTATCCAGGAGTTGGAGATGAAACTGGTTGGCACGTACATAAGCCCTAGAGGAAGTTCAGGGGGTGCTGGTTCTTCCATAGTGGCGATGCAAATTTCCTCATCCAGTTGCCACGAAATAGGTGCCAGGAAGACGGAAGGATGTAATATAGGCTCGGGAGTATCAATAATTGGTTTAGGTGAATAGATCCGGGAGAGGGCATCAGCTTTTACATCTTTGTGACCTGGCTAATAGGTGATGTTGAAGTCAAACCGGGCAAAGAACAAGGACCAGCAAGCTTGACGTGCATTAAAGCATTTGGCATCTCTAAGATATTGAAGGTTCTTATGGTTGGTTATGAAGTAGAATTGGGCTCTTTCAAGCCAGTGTCACCACTCTTCTAGAGGCAGTTTGATTGCCAGCAGCTCGCGGTCAGCGTTGCCATAGTTCTGTTAATTTCCGTGAATAGTACGCACACGGATGGAGGGCTCGGGGTTCACCAGACCATTGGGAGAGTATGGTGCCTACTCCGGCATCAGCTGCGCCCTCCTCTACGGTGAAGGGCAGCATAGGATCCAGATGTTGGAGGATAGATGCTTTAAATGCTTGGCACGCATCAGAGGTCAAGGTAGATGTACATGTTCTGCCTTTGAGGAGGGAGGTTAATGGAGCTGACAGAATGCTGTATTTCTTGATGAAGCACTGGTAAAAGTTGGCGAATCCTAGAAACCGTTGTAATTTTTGGTTCCTCCCATTGGGAGACGACGTCCACCTTGCCAGATTCCATACTGACCCCCTCAGCGGTGACCACGTATCCGAGGAAGGAGATTGAGGTTTTGTGAAACTCACATTATACTGCTTTCAGAAAGAGCGGGTTTTCACAGAGAGGTTGGAGGACTTTCTGTACATGGGGCTGGTGATCTGTTATGTTACGGGAGTAGATTAAGATGTCATCTATATACACTGTGGTGGAGGAAGTCTCTGAAGATTTCGTTCATAAAGTTTTGGAAAAAGGATGGACTGTTTGCTAGGCCATAGGGCATCAGTTATGAGTTCATTGTGTACTAAAAAGGGAGTGAGTGGAACAGTAAACACCTCTTTAAAGTGATTGGTAAAGGACTGGTAGGTGGCCATCGCTGAACTGCTGGCATTCCAAAGAGCATCCACCCACTGAAGAGCTCATCCTGTAAGAAGGGAAATCATGAAAGCAACTTTTAAAATCTCATTGGAAAACTGATTAGCATTAGCCTCAATATAGAGAGAGAGCATTGTAGAAGAAAACCATTGCAGATACTCAAATCGCCTGAGTAGTTCAGGGGGTGAGTGAGGGGCATGCTTGTGATGAGAACTGGGGTTGTATTACCACTCAGAGTAGCGGAATGTAAGGTTTGTTTTATGGAATGCACCATTCCAGTGAACGGATCCAGAGAACATCCGGTTAGCATGGCACTAGTCTCTATTAGCCGTGTTAGAGTTTTTCTTCGGGCTGGAATCCTGTCATGGTTACACAAGGAAGACAAGGATGGTTATATTATCAAGGGTATTTATTTAAAGTAAATGTGGATTGTAGAGGAAAGAAGCAGGCAAGTAGTGTAGTAGTGAGTAATCTCACACACAGTTCGTCAGGTAAACAACAGATCTTCAGTAACACCTTGTAAGGAATCAGCTCTTTGATTTAAATCACGGTTAAACTTTGGGGGTTCAAATCTAATGATTCAAACATGATTTACATAGAATTATTGAAAGCTTACACTTAACCTACCCATTTGTCCAGCAAATAGAATGGTCAGTGTAATGCAATCCTGTATTATATTATTATGTGGCCAACAATAACAATTTAAAAACAGTATCTAATTATTTAATGAGCAAGGTAGCAGTATCTGAAGCTAAGGCATTAACTTATAAAGCACACAACACACCAACATGGATCTTAAAACAAAAGTTTATTGCTACTCTACAACACAATGTACTAATCTACATAAAACACACAAATGCACATACACATACATACAAGCAGTTTAAGGAGAGTTATGACTGAGAGCGAGTAAGGATTCAACTTCTAGCCTTTGCTAAGTTCTTAGCATTGCAACCTGAGAGAAACCATAAAAGCAGAGAATTTCGCTTTTC
Organism: Danio tinwini; assembly: GCA_903798205.1. Taxonomy (NCBI): domain Eukaryota; kingdom Metazoa; phylum Chordata; class Actinopteri; order Cypriniformes; family Danionidae; genus Danio; species Danio tinwini. The sequence continues at coordinate 63,314 of CAIGQZ010032392.1, forward strand.
TTTACTACTTAAATATAAATCACACCACTTTCAGCAATGGATAGAAACTTTGGTTGTGTTACTTGCATTCTGATGAAATTTTGGTTTCCTCGACTGGTCCAACGGGAAATCACGGAGAAGCTGATTGGTCAGCGTAGCAACTGCAGTGACGTGCTGGAATTCCCTCGTCTGGGACGAGGGGTTTCCTTACTTTCAGGGAAGCTTGGAGTCAGTTGCTAGAGATACGGATGTTTGACGAGGCGGTTTTGTAGGTGAAGTCCTTCCTGGAGTTTCGGCTCTCTGCGGAATTCTGTAGTTATGGCAGTGTTTCATAGTTCTGATGAATTGACCCAATGGCTTGTTGTTGAATCGGTTGCACAAGCAGATCGGGGGTCGAGCCGGCAGCAAGAGAAAGTCGTGGTTTGCTCCATGATGCAAAGAGGCTTCCGGCAAGGCGATGTTAAGGCCAGCATAAGAAGCAATGTCCAGGCAGCGACCAGCAAAATACGACAATAAATTTAATTGTTCAAAGTTTTATAGGCTTTTGGTAAAGATGTTGCCTACACAGTGATTGTCTAATAAGAGAAGCTGCGGGGTGGGATCACACCCCCATTCCCTCCTCTAGGAGGCTGGGTTAGCACATCATGTGAGAATCATGCGTTACCTGCCTTTGATTGGAAGTTGTTAAAATAAAGTATTATAACATGGACACTTTTCAAAGTATGGTTTCTTCATATAAACCAGTGCATTTTAAACTTTCCTAGCTTTCAATCAATACCAAACATGAAATGTTTCACAAACGTTCTGTAGATTTAATTCAACAGCAATGGCTATAACTCATTACCTATCTATAACAGTTACGTTAAACACATGGAACATGTACACACAAAAACCTACAGAAACGTAAAATAAGCAGAGATGGGAAGTAACGAAGTACAAATACTTTGTTACTGTACTTAAGTAGTTTTTTCTGGTTTCAGTACTTTACTCCACTACTTATTTTTTGACAACTTTTTTACTTCTTACATTTTTACACAAATATCTGTACTTTCTACTTCTTACATTTTTTAAACCATGGTCGTTACTTTCGTTTTCATGTGTTAGGTGGCGCGATCTATATAATTTCTTGTCATTGCGCAACAATATGAGCACCTTTTTGATGCAGTCAGTCTATTTTTCCTCATTGCGCGCCTGCGTGCTGCAGTGCACGGCTTCTTCAAGGCTATCGCGCACCGTACATGGCCTAGTCCTAGTTCATGAAGATTACTATGAGAAAGGCTAGGATTCCTAGGCAGTGACAGAGGGAGTCGGCGAATTTAACATGACTGATGCTGCCCTGTTTACACTGTAATAAGACACTTTTGTTGTTCGGATCACAGGTAAACAAAACACATTCCAGTCATAAACATGCTGTTTAAATGCTTAAGCCTTTTGTCCACTTCCGATCATTCTGCATGAGCTTTCTCTGTTCTTTCAATCTAATAATAGTCTAAATAGTGCAATCTAACATCTAAACAATCTAAAATAGTGCTTTTTGTAAAGATTAGTACATTTAGTACTAAAACAATCTTTGCAAAACAGTAGGTCTAAGTGCATTTCTCAAAACAACACTTATAAATAGCAAAACACCATGGAATACCTGCAAAAGCCAGTCTCCTACAAAATCCTTCAGTTCATCTCTCAAAACAGAACATGTCAGTGGCGTCAGAATGACATGTCCTTGTGTCATTGTATACAAATAAAACTCAAATTACTTAGTAGTCATGTTGTCAATAACTGTACTCTGGAGGGCTGTTCTGGTGTAAACTATGGCAATTTTTTTGCTGTTTGTACTGTAATTAATTAGTTGCCAGATCATGTCATTCTGATACAGAAAGGAAAAAGGAGCACCGCATAGCACAAAGAAAAAACAAAAGTAAAAATATGAACATAGGGCAACATCCTTTTAGACCTACATTAGAAAAAGTCAAGATTCATCTAGGAGAAATGTAAAAAGTGCATTATGACTAAATTTTACGACAACTTGTTCAGGCATTTGAACGATTAAATGTTGTGGGGGTGAGTCTTTTCAACAGAGATAAAAAATAATATTGATCAACATGACATAAGCAACTGATAACATAGGAAACATCAGAAAAATCGCACATAATCATTTGCATGGATGAACAAAAGCATTTGCAACTTGTTCATAATGAGAAACTGCTTTTCTGATGTGCACAAGTGACACAATGATGATCTGAAGATTGAACAGGGGTTTTGAGAATTTAAATTCTGATCTGAGAAATGGACCAAAGTGACTGAGAAAAACTGAACATTATTAATAACAGAATTAATGTTTATTCATTTTATAAAATAACTACAATACCTGGAAAACACACTTAAATAGCGGGTTATATATGAGAGCTACTCTTTGAAGAGAATAAGCAGCTTTAGCCTAATGCAAAAAAATTGTTTACAATCATATCTGATAAGTATTTATTTTGGCAAAAGAAAAAAATCTATATATTTTGAACAGAATTCAGTGTAAAATGTAAGACATTATTTATAAAGATAGACAGAGTGTATCAACATGAATGGCAGCTGTTGTTTTTGATCTAACAGCGGCAAAACTACATGCTGAACACTGAGTTTGTGTCAGGATGATTACCTACCTATCTCAGTCACTATCCTTCAGCTTTGTCCTTGATTTATCAGGGGTCGCCACAGCAGAATGAACCGCCAATTATTCCAGCATTTGTTGTATGCAGCGGATACCCTTCCAGCTGCATCCCAGTACTGGGAAACACCCATACACACTTACATTCTCACACACAGACTTGAATTATTATTAGTTGAATTATTATTCGCCTATACCACATGTCTTTGGACTGTGGTTGAAACGGATACTTTTTACTTTTGTACATTTTTCAGGCAGTACTTCTTTACTTTTACTTAAGTACAAAAGTGTAGTCAGTACTTCTACTTTTACCAGAGTCATTTTAAATATGATTATCTATACTTCTACTTAAGTAAAGGATGGGTGTACTTTTGCCATCTCTGAAAATAAGCATATATTACTCAAATAAACACAGTCTAACTTGAATGTCCATTTTAACTTTGGAAGTTTCTGATCACTTCTGTGTCTGCCTGAAAATGTGTATTCCCTCGCAGACGCTATTTGCAGGCGTGAATCAACACGGGTTTGTTGAACGCTCTCAAAAAGAGCCTTTGAGTGCAGCCTCTTTTATTGTTTTAAGATGTAAAGTTATTTAGCATGGAGTTGAGATCGCAACTGGCAAGTAGTTCTGTGGATAGCCCTTTGCTGCATGCCTGTGGATTGCTTTGAAAATTAAATCAAAGCTCAAACATGTAGGCACCATTTAATATTTTAGGGATATGGTGTGTGATGTTTTCAGTTCTGGAAAGATCCGTTGACTCCCCACAATCTGAATAGCTTCAGTCACTTGCCTTATTCAGTTGTTTTCTTACTCTACAGAGTAGGAGAGACATCCAAAGAAGACGATTGGAAGAGGGAGAGAAGGTGAACCATCCACCTTCAATTCCAGCTGGTGAGTGAATGAATAAAGTGAGTCTTTATATAGTGTGTGGAGATTGCAGGTGCAGGTCTGAAGAATCAGAGCTCTGGTAATTGATTACGGGTGTGGTGAGAGGTGAATGGAGAGGGAGAACGCTGATTGGAGCAGCAGGAACAAGCCGGGGGTGTGACAATATTAACATAAAAGTTTTAAATGCTTCATTATAAATGGTATAATACACTTTACTACTGAAATTTAAAGCACTATAGTATATATCTTATATTTTTTTATTTGGGAGGATAGTGTAAAAGATAAGTTTTGTTTAGTAGTGCATTTACATGAATTAGTCTTGTATTTTGCCAAAATATACACGTTTTACATAGACATATGATGTAATGCCATGTGAAGTAGTAGCCAGGGACATGACTTTGTGGGGGTTCCAGCAAGATAGCTGCCTGAACAGTCAAACATTTCAAACTCTCTGTACCAAAGTAGTACCAAAGTTTTAGTAGGAAAATAATAAATCTAACTATTAACCAAACATACAAACGTTTTGGATCATAACACATTTTATATCAATTTTGTGATACATTTATATTTAAAACATGCCTAAAAGTGCACAAAAAAGACCTAGTGACTCTGGAAAGTCTGATTTACGAGTATCTGCTAAAGACAACCATGATTATGAAAGCAGCTTAACTCAAGGCAAGCATATGGCAGAAGATGAAGACAAATTTCTGCCATACCCTGTGACTCCGAGTAAACCTCCACTTGCAAAAAAGTCAACATTCTCCAAAGTTCAAACTTTTAATGCATCTAATTCTGATAATATCATCTCAACACTTGCAAATCTTATCAACACTAGAAGTGATGCTCTAGAATTAATGGTGCAAACCGCCTGTGCAGAAATAAATTAACTGAAAAGTTGAATGCTTTACATGGAAAAACGGATCAACAGGGGCAAAAAAAAAAAACAGGCTGTGTATGTATTGGGTAATGAATTTAGAGTGGTATGGTAGGCACTAGAATCTGCGGCTAAATAAACTGCCAGAAACAGCCAAAAAGAATGTGTGAGGTGAGATTATCTGTGTGTGTTACCAGGGGGGATGTGACACTGACAACAAGGCTGCGGATCCACATGCAGGTTTATTAGCAGGATGGTCAGGCAAGCAATGGTCAAAGGCAGGCAGCAGACAGGATTAACAGACAGACGAGGCAAAGATCAAAACCAGGCAAAAACAAGACAAAGTAAACGCGTTAAAATGTCACTGAAAAGAGATAACAGAACTCAGCAATTGTGTTAGTGTTTGTGCTTATTATGTAGTGCAATGAATCAGTCCTTGATTGGCTTCAGCTATGGTATGGTATCAGCTTCAGGTATGTGTGTGTGGCATGACTGAATATGTAGTCCATTACCAGCAGATTTATAGTCTTTGTGAATGTGTGTGTGTGTGTGTACCAGCGATCTCTAGTGGTTGTATCTCGCTGGTGACCGTGACAGTGTGTCAAGAAGTGCTACCTCATGAAGCAGAAAAACTTCCAGATGCTATAGATGTCACTCACCGACTGGGTACCAGATATGCTAATGATACCAGACCTTGTGCAACATTCATGATTTACCGTCAGGACAATCAGAGTTTAGAAAGTGGCCAAAGACAGCGAGTTTTATCGGAATCAAGGCATGCAGTTTAAGGAGGATCTTATGAAAGAGGACAGAGACAGTAGACAGAAGTTGTGGCCTTTGATCAAAAAAGCCTGTGATGATGGAAAATCTACTTATTTTGTCGAAGGTCATAGAATTATTGAAGAAACTGAAGCTACAGGTTGAAAGGTGCATACAAAGGATTTATCATCATTATTCTCTGCAGGTTCTCCAAAGTAACATTTTCTGCATTTTCATTATTTAGATTAGATTCAACTTTATTGTCATTACACATGTACAAGTACAAGAAAATGAAATGCAGTTTAGGTCAAACTAGGAGTGCAATAGCAGCAAGTGCAGGATACAGGTATAAGTTATAAAGTGCAGTTATAGAAATACTATGGTGATATTTACAAATGGATGTACTATGAACATTTTATACAGGTTGTATTAGCTATGAACAGAGATTTACAATAGATGGATATACGTACAGGTTGCTATTAATAATCAGAAGTGTGCAGATAAATAAACATAATTACACATGTATATGTACAGTGGGTGTGTACATAATTACAAATGTACATGTACAGTTCAAATAAATGAATCAGTGCAATGTAGTGCAATGAATATGTGCAATTTTTAAATGTGCAAATGTTAAATAGTGCAGTGATTATGAGGAGTATAAGGTATGAGGAGAGTGGGGGTGTGTCGGGGGGCAAAAGAGTCAGTGGGGGGCAGAGTTCAAAAGGTAGACAGCTCTGGGGGAGAAGCTGTTCCTTAGTCTACTGTTTTTTGTCCGGGGGAGCCTGAAGCGCCTGCCAGAAGGCAGGAGAGTGAGCAGGGTGAGAGGAATCCTTAAGAATACTGCATGCTCGGCGCAGACAGTGTTTCTTCTATGGTTGGCATGTGGTCCCTGTGATGTCCTCTATGGCTGGCAGTGTGGTCCCTGTGATGTGTTGGGCAGTTTTCACCACCTGCTGCAGTGCCTTACGCTCCGCAACAGAGCAGCTTCCATACCAGACTGTGACGCAGTTGGTCAGGATGCTTTCTATTGTGCAGCGATAGAAGTTCACCAAGACGGCTGATGACAGCTGGTTCTTCTTAAGTTGCCTTAAGAAAAATAGACGCTGGTGAGCCTTCTTGACCAGGCTGGAGGTGTTGGTGGTCCAGGAAAGGTCCTTTGAGATGTGGGTTCCCAGGAACTTGAAGGATGAGACAGGCTCGACGGCCATCCCATTGATGTGGATGGGATCATGTGAGCCTGTTCATCCCTTCCTAAAGTCCACAATAAGCTCCTTGGTCTTGTCAGTGTTAAGGAGCAGATTATTGTCCGTGCTCCAAGTGGCCAGATGCTGTATCTCCTCCCTGTAGGCAGTCTCATCATTGTTGCTGATTAGACCAATCACTGTGGTGTCATCTGCAAATTTGATGATGGTGTTGGATCTGTTCACAGACCTACAGTCAATGGTAAAAAGGGAGTAGAGGAAAGGGCTCAGCACACAGCCCTGTGGTACACCAGTGTTGAGTGTGATGGTGGTGGAGCAGATGTGGTCTGATCTAACATTCTGAGGTCTGTTAGTCAGAAAGTCCATAACCCAGTTACAGAGAAACATGTCGATATCCAGGTCTCTAAGTTTGATCATTAACTTAGAGGGTATAACAGTGTTGAGTGCTGAGCTGAAGTCAACAAACAGCATTTGTGCATAAGTGTTTTTATTGTCCAGGTGTGTGAGTACAGAGTGTAGTGCTGTGGAGACTGCATCTTCTGTGCTCCTGTTGCCATGGTAGGCAAACTGATGTGGGTCCAGTGTGGATGGCAGAGCGTCTTTCAGATGTGCCAGGCACAATCGCTTGAAGCATTTCATGATGATGGGTGTGAGTGCTTCAGGGCGGTAGTCATTCAGGCATGTTGGGCTGGAGTGTTTCGGCACTGGCACAATAGAGGTGATTTTAAAGCATGTTGGCACAGCTGCTAGGTTAAGGGACAGGTTGAAAATGTCTGTGAATACTCCAGCGAGCTGTTCTGCACATGCTTTGAGGATGCGCCCAGGAATACCATCTGGTCCAGCAGCCTTACGCACATTGATCCGACTCAGTGCGGTGTAGACTTCTGAGGAGGTGAGTGTGATAGGTGAGTGGTCAGTTGAGGAAGTGATCCTGGTGTAGGGTTCTTTATTGTCTTTTTCAAAGCGGGCATAAAAGTCATTAAGCTCGTTCAGGAAGGAGACATTTGTGGCTGTGGGTATGGACTGGCTGGGTTTGTAGTTGCTGATGGCCTGGATGCCCTGCCACATGCGCCGAGGATCAGAGTTGGAAAAGTGCTCCTCTAGCTTTAGCTTGTAACAGTGCTTGGCCTTTTTGATGCCCCTCTTCAAATTAGCCCTGGAAGTGCTGTAGGCCTGTGCATCCCAGGATCTGAAGGCAATGTTGCGGGCTTTCAGCAGGAGGCACACCTCCTTGTTCATCCGTGGCTTTTGATTTGGGTATGTGGTGATCTGTTTCTGGGTTGTAACACTGTCTATAGTGGTGTTGATGTATTCCAGAACAGAGGAAGTGTAGCTATCAATGTCTGTGTGAGAGCCACAGGTGACCTGGGAAGCAAACATACTCCAATCTGTGTGTTGAAACCTTTCCTGGAGTGTGGAGTCTACCCCCACTGGCCACACTTTGATGGTCCTCACTGATGGCTTCACACCGTTGATGAGCGGTGAGTACTTGGGGGTGAGGAACAAAGAAAAGTTATCTGATTGACCCAGGTGGGGGAGGGGAGTCACAGCGTAGGCTTCAGCCATGTTTGTGTATACATGGTCCAAAGTTTTGCTTCCCCGTGTGTGACAGAAAATGTTTTGATGAAATTTGGGAAGCACTGTCTTTAAGTTTGAGTGATTAAAATCCCCCGCAACAATAAAAGTAGCCTCCGGGTGAGCAGTCTGTTGTTTGCTGATGGCTGCATGAAGTTCATTCATAGCAAGCTTGGCATCAGCATCGGGTGGAATATATGCAGCGGTTTTAATGATGGAGGTGAACTCGCGTGGCAGATAAAAGGGTCTGCATTTAACCATTAGAAATTCCAGGTTAACAGAGCAATGTCTCTCAACAATGACAGAGTTTGTGCACCAAACTTTGTTAATATAAATGCATAATCCTCCGCCTCTGGTCTTACAGGAGTCATTCGCCGTTCTGTCTGCCCGGAATGTGTGATGCTCAGTTAAAGATACAGCATTGTCTGGTATCCCGCTGTTTAGCCATGTTTCTGTGAAAATCATGAAATTACAGTTCCATAATCTTTTGCTGTGGTTGATGCACAGTCGAATCTCATCCATTTTGTTCACCAGGGACCGTACATTGATGAGGAAGATGCTGGGTAGAGAGAGCCGGTGTGGTGTTAGCTTTACCTTAGCTCTTAGCCCGCCGCGCTTCCCCATTTTTTGTTTTACGATCGCGACGCCACCTTCGAGCACTTCCGCCCGGCCGGGCAGAGCAC
>CAIGQZ010032392.1:71943-81952 GCA_903798205.1 Danio tinwini
AGACCTGAAATGAGCAGGAAAAATACTGCAAAACTGCAGAAACTGGAGAGACGCCGAGCCTCGCGATGTGTACGCGCCGCCATCTTGTCTAGAAAAAAATAAAAAATACAGATGCCCATACATATGAGGACAGCACACAACATAATTGGAGAGGAACATTAGAGCGCACAGCCTCATGTTAGGTGAAGTACCGCACCTAATGAGCATGATTAGTCCTCTATAAGTCTAGGATGGCCATGCACCCCAATGCCCTATACTGAAGAGGTTATTGAACAGAGTGTCTTACATAGAGAGAGCATGGCAAGACAAAGAGCTGATGAGAGTTTACAGCACAGTTATACATCACTTCATGATATTAGAAGGGTGGACACCCAGAGAAATCTTCAGACAGGGTGCACACTGTAGCATAGCAGGAACAAGTCACAGAACACTGGCCATTGCCACCACCTCCATTATCTGATGATTACGTTTTACCAAGAAAAGTGAAATGTGATGATAGTCTGCCACCACCACCATGGCCCACCTCACAGTATCCACCTGCATCTGTAGTTGGGGAGGAGTTGAGAGTAGTTACTGTTATAGATAGGATGATGGGTGAGTTGCAGCTCATGCGGGACAATGCAACATCTAGTTTTACAGCACATTCATGTTTGCATTCCACACCTCATGACTTAGACCGCCCTTTGCCATTCAAAATGAGAACTACTCAAGCTGAGGTACCTGCATCTCACTACAAAGTGCCAACACCTAAGATACATCTCTTTGATCATAAAGATCTGATGGAGTTCTCTCAGCTGAAATTAGCTTTAACAAACTTGTTGCTTGCTAATGCCACAGAGCTCTTTAAATATCAGGTTCTTGTGGACCATTTGAGACTTGAGGAGGCTTGTCTTTTTGCTCACTCGCATATAAACTTCCCCATGGCTTATTCAGACACTGTGGCAGCCTTAAATAAAAAGTTTGATCAACTGCATCATGTAGCCTTAAAAATATTGCAGCAGTTATGGATTCATCTGAGTTCCAAAGGGAAGACACAGTCAGCTTTGAGCGGTTTGTAACATGAAGCGGATGTAACCACTAGATATCTATAAATGGCAGGTCTTACCATTTGGAACTGAATGCTCACCCTGTTGTGTCACCTTTTCCCTCCAACTGCATGCAAGGAATCACAGTAAGGAAGAAGATGGAGTCAGGCATTTAGTCAAACAATGGTTTAATGTAAATAACTGCCTTCAAAGTGTGGATACTGCAGATGATGCCAGGAGAGACTAGTGGATCAGATCAGGGAAGTTCTTACATCTGAAAGGTTTGAGATCCGGCAGTGGGCCTGTAACTTACTCTATGTCATCAAGCATCTGCCCACTGAAGCGAGGTCTGACAGCATGGAAGGCTGGCTCTCCCACGACAAGCCTGATCTGCAGGAACCTGCGCTTGGACTCAGCTGGCACTGGGATACCGATACTGGGAGGCCAGATCCAGGGTGGCACCTCGTCGCCAGCATTTAATCCCCCGACTTGAGTTCTGTGGCAAAGAAAACTGAACGAGAACTAACAGTGGACATGGATCAGAAAATCCTGAGGACTGACTCTACAGCAGTGCTAACTTGGTTGAAGTCAGAGTCATGTCGCTACAAAGTCTTTGTGGGCACTCATGTCACCAAAATCCAGGAGCTTACAGGAGGGAGTTCCTGGCATTACATTGACTCTTTGCAGAACCCAGCGGATGATGTTACACATGAGAAGACCTTAGCAAAGTTAGCAGGACATAACCAGTGGAGGGCCACCCTTTCACCTTAAGGGGACTGAAGAATGGCCATCATCACCAGGGAAAGAACCTGATTTGAATACCACTGAGTTCAGGAGGCTTACTTCAGGTGGAATGATAGCAAGAGCTGAGAGACAAGAAACTCTGCAAGGGCAGTCTTTTGCATCTTGGAAGGAAATAGTTGAGGCCACAGCCCAGGAGCTGCATGGGGCGGCAGATGGACCCCCAAACGCAGCAGACTACAGAAAGGCAGAGATAATGATCTTCCAGAAGATTCAGTCTGAGTACTTCCTAGAGGAATTGTGTCGCCTTTGCGCTGGAAAAGAAGTGCTTTAAAGGACGAGGTAATCACACGAGTTGGAGGGAGGCTTGGTTGGATCCGAATAGTTGGATCCTGCGCTGAAGCATCCTATAGTCTTGGATCCTGCACATAGCGCCACAAAGCTTATGATACAGGACTATAATGCTCATCTTTGTCATCCAGGCCCTGAGCAAGTGTTCACAGAGATGTGCCGCAATCTTTGGATCATTCGTGGAAGGGAGGCAATCCAAAAGGTGCAACAGCAGTGACAAGAATGCTGCAGGTGTAAATTCAAGCAATTAGTGCCAAAGTTGGAAGACTTACCTTTAGCTTGCCTATGTCTACACAAGCCAGCATTCTACTCCACTGTGTACAGCATTCTACTCCACTGCTTTGGACCCTTCCAAATCAAAATAGGACGCCACTTTGAAAAGCAATGGGAAATCATCTCTAAATTCTTAACCACACCAGAGTTAACCTGGATCTTCTGCACAGTTTGGATACAGACTTTTTCCTTATGAGTCTTAGATGATTCATTGCTCGCAGAGTTCTTTAAGGAGGAGAAAAAGAACTTTGTGACTCCTTCAACAGCATGTGCTCAGACCTCCAACAGCTGCTAGCCAAACAGTAACTACTGCCAAGTCCTGGCAGATCACTTTTGATCCCGATATATTAAATATTACCTACCATCCTTACCGTGCTGTCGGAAGTGGCATGGCACTCCAGCTGACCTCACAGTGGGTAGAGTAGTCTTGATCAGGGGCAGACTGGCCATAGGGAGCACTGAGACATTTCCCAGTGGCCTGACAGTCAATCTGGCCTGCCACCATGACTCTGGACTGCAGCCCCCTGTCACCCAACCCCCCCTTCCCCCCACCCCCCCTCTTCACTTACCCATCGCCCCCACACAATTCATGTGTATAATGTTATGTTAGTAAATGTGAATGTTATTTTGCAATTACATCTAATCATGTTTATTTTGTGAGGGAAGAGCCTAAAATGTATACGTTAATGCTGTCACATGTAAAATTGTTAATGCAATGATGAATATTAGTGATTGCTGATGGTAGAGTGTTGTTATTTTACTGTTACAGTAAAAAACACAACCATTGTAAGCACAACTCATTGGCTACACTTATCTCATCAGGACATCACAGAATTAACAGCTAAGCAAGTGCAACCTATATTGTGAGGAGAGAGCTCTTATATTTGCCTATGGCCAAGTGATAAGTTCATAGCACTCTGAAGGCTCTTTTGGACCATTGTCTTTACACACATACTGCAAACCAATTTCAAGGCTGGGCCTAAACGTCATGTCAATGTGCTGTTGGTAGTAGTGCTCTATAATTCATCAACCTCTCACCTGAAACAATTGGACATAGTGTACCTCTACTAATATTCACAGTTGGCTCTTCTCTCTCATGTTTATACTTGCTACAACAAATCAGTTTGAGTTCATCCCTCCCTCTGTTGTGTTCTAACCAGTGGTGGAGGTAACCAATTACATCTACTCACATTACTGTAATTAAGTACATTTTGGGGGTATTTGTACTTTCATGAGTATAATTTTAAGTCTGTAATTTTACTTATACTTGAGTACAAATTAAGCTGAGTAATTTACTTTGTTATTTTTAAAATCACAATTCGTTACGGAGTACTGTAATTTAATTAATATTTCAACCACTGACCAGCATTTTGGTAGCCAATAAAAAAATCTCATCTTAACAGACCAATGAAAAGCCTGGTACATTATTTAAACCGAAAAACAAGTTTAGGCTACTGAAGATTTACATGAGCTGACCATCATCACTCAGTCACAAAGTTATCGGTTGACATGGAGATTCAAGACAGCAATAATGAATCTGAAGAATGCAGAAATGATGAAGAAATAGCAGAGAATGAATGCCCATGGCCACACCTGGAGGAGCTGTTCGCCTACAGGTACAAAGGGAAGAAAAGGGACAGCTGTGCTGATGCAGTGTGAATAGCTATGTTATCATCTAAAAATAAAAATGTAATTTATGCACAAAACTGGAATATCACATAAAAGACGTGCGAATAAGCAGCGTTTCCATCCAACAAATCAAAGAGAACAAAATCGCCACTTCCTAATTAACTGGCGCCAAATATCAAATGTAAAAACAATTTGATGCAGTAGGAGAAACTGCGAGAATATATTATCTTCATGTAATAAAAGCACCTCAGATGCAATCCTGACACGCAGTGAATGCGCGGTGGCGTTTGAAGGTGTGAGACATGGAGTGCAGACACTTTTGACAATTCTGGAGGTAATTAATAATATAATAACATTTTAGGGCATTTTAGAACGACCAAAACAACACTTTAGATATGTTACAATGTGCTCAGCCTGCTGGGTTGTCCATTCACACGGATTTCAAATGTATGCGCATCATGGTGTTTCCATCAACCAATTTTATTTGTAAATCCAAAAAGCGCATAAAAATAAGTAGATGAAACCTGCCCTCGGCTGTGCCATCTGGCTTACACAGGGTTTCTGCGTAGTCTTAAAAAGTCTAAAATTTAAAAATTTAAATTTTGACCATCATCACTTAGTCACAAAGTTATCAGTTGACATGGAGATTCAAATTTTTAAATTTTAGGTCTTAAAACCTCTTAAATTCGCTGTTTTAGGTCTTGAATATTTTTACACAGGTCTTATTTTTCAGATGTCCTTGTAACGCTACATCTAATGCTCATTTAAATTCTAATGCTCATTTAAATTCTTTTTTGTTGTTGTTGATTGGTTTTTGTGGTGTTGTAGTTCTTTATTTAACTAGTCCTAATGTAATTTGCGGTATTACAACTACAAATGAGACCAACATGCAATAGCCAATCAGCTTTCTGTTATAGAACTCAGTGTGTGCGGTGAATGAGACGTCATCACTGTGTTTGCGGAGAAATTGCAGCAACCATGAAAAGGAGGAAAGTGTTTTGTTAAAAAGTTTGGAAAAACCTGAGGGATAAGTTTGGTAAAACAAAAAAGATGCCATGGCAAAGGTGGAGACCCATGTGGTTTTAATATTAAATATGTTTTTCCACCATTTATAGGTTTAACACAGATGCATAATTTTGAAGTTTAATTAATGTAATAGCTACAAACTAAAATTAAGTAACAAAGTATGTCTTTGATAACTAGAAAATAATATTTGAACCTATCGGTTTGCCTATTGGTAATAAGGGACAGGATTGTTGGACAACTATTGCTTTTTCAGCTTATAAGTAGAGGACAGAAACTAGCCAGACAGTAATGTGTGAATTGTTAAGTGGGCAACAAAAAAAAAGAAGTTTTTTTTTGCTTTTATTCTTACTATTATAAAAATTATATAATTCTAGAGCCACCCATTTTCTCTTGTCATTGATATTTAACTTTAACAGGTAGAAATGTCTGAGATTTGAACAAAAGCGAGTGATGCATCAAAGTTTGATTTAAAAAAATCTTGAAGACAATAAAAAAAATATTTTGCCAGGCGAAAGTATAAATCAGCCTTAAGATGTTTTTGTTTTTTTTCCTGTAGTTCAATGGTGCATCTAACTTGTCTTTAGTACTGTTTAATCTAAATCATTTTATTTTACCATAATTTTTTTATTTTTTGCATTTTCTCTTGTGTGTTTTTGATATTGTGATATAGGTCTTAAATTTAATACTTAATGGTCTTAAAAAGGTCTTAAAAATCTTAAACTTGACATTATGATATCTGCAGAAACCCTGTTACAAGACTTCAGTCTCTAATCTGAAAAAACACATTATGGTAAGAAGACAAATAACTTAATTTGTGTGATATTTAATTTATTTATTAATATGTTTAGGCACTAGGTAGTGTTGTTCTGTGGTTTCTGACGGTTAGATCGCGCGATTTGGTAATTAGCTATTTTTTTCCATAATTTGCAAGGACCTTGACCAGCTGTTTGTTATGACACTGGAATAAGTTAATACTGTTTTTAAAGTTACAAAAGTGTTTTTATAAAACACAATGGAAGAAGAATATATACATTTCATTATATATATATATATATATATAGTGGGTATATAAGGGTGGGTGGTGCAGTGGGTATCGCTATGGCCTATAGCAAGAAGGTTGTTGGTTCAAGCCCCGGCTGAGTCAGTTGGCATTTCTGTGTGGAGTTTGCATGTTCTCCCATGTTGCCGTAGGTTTCCCCTGGGTGCTCTGATTTGATTTGTATATAAACCACACCTGACAGTTCAGTTAATGCTATGTACACGGTTTCAAAAGTGTGTACCATTAAATGTGTTATGTAAAATGTGTTTTATTGCCTGGATCTTCTCTTATTCAGCAATTATGGATAATTCCACCAATACCACCAGCTAAAAAAGTAATTTGTACTCTGAGTAGTTTTTATGAAAAGTAATTTGTACTTTTACCTAAGTACTTTTTAACATCAGTACTTTTACTTGTAATTGAGTATAATTTCAGCAATGTAACAGTACTTGTAATTGAGTATACATTTTTTATACTCTTTCGACCATTTGTAACAGACATACCTGGTTCACTGCTATACATAATCGAGCTAGCCTCTGCTATCAGGTAGCCTTCGCTTCAGTACTGTAACATTCTGGGGTGCATTTCAGAACAACATAACAACATAACTGAACAACATAGAACCAGAACAACATAACTCACGGCTGAACTATCATAGTATGATGCATTGTTTAGGAAAAGAACGATGTAGTGACAAGTGTTTTCCAAAACCGTAGTTTCTCTGTTGCAGATCCATCATTTGAACCACGTTAGTCATAATGTAAAATGTCCATAATGACACTCTAAATGGTGTGGAGTAACTACTTCTTTAGAGAAAAACCCTATAATTTTTGTGCAAATTATTGATTTACATGCACTCGCATTTTAAAAAAGTTTTGGTAAAAACATGCATTGGTTTTCCATATTAATTGTAATATATGTAAAAGACACAAATAGGACCTATATATGTTTCCTTTACAAATATTATTGAGAATATTGCATATAAAATCGCTAAGCTAACACGTATTCTAATCTCATATATAAATCATATAACTAGTTAATAGTTGTAGGCCTAATTTACAGTAGGCTATTTATTAAGAAATGAAAAAAAAATCCTACTGTCAAGCTTTTTTTGCATGGAATTTGATTTAAAAACACAAATTTTCACCTCACAGTTTTTATTTGGAATAATGACATTTTATATAAACAAAAATCTTTTTATTTTTGGATAACTGGTTTCGAAATACCATAACATAAGCATAACACATTGGCATAACATATACCAATTATTTAATTCAAATGGCCTTTTCTTACAATTGGGGAATTCCTAACAAAATATCATTTTCCCATACCACCAAAGGAATTTACAACTTTTTTTGGTGGAATCTCTCCTAAAATATGTATGTTGTATAAACAACATAACAGATTAAATTACCCGCTATTACCACAATTTTCACCCAGTGACTCTCCGATAGGCTTTTCCTATAGTTGTAAGAATAATAACAGATTAATAAAAGCCCTTTTCCAGAAGGATGTTGCATCAAAATCGAATGCAAAAGCATAATGAAATCAATTTAGGAGTTATGTTGATTGGAAAAAAGTTTGGCCTCTGCCTAATTGTTATCTCTTAACAAACAAGGTTAAAGAGATTTTGTTTTCCTTCACAGAATATTTCCTGACAAACATTATTTAAGTAAATTTAAAGAGATATCAATGTGAGATGTAGCTTTTGCAAACAGAGGCCAGAGAGCGCCATTTATTTGTTACTGCTCCTATGTATCATTTTTTTGACGAAATATAATTGACTTTGCTGTCAATGGAAATATTACTTTGGAAAGATGTTCTTTTAGGAATTTTTTTAAACTCTAGAGACAAAGAGACCCATACATTTTATATTAATTTCTTTATTTTAATGGCCAAATTTCATATTCATAAATTAAAATTTTCAGGTACAAATCCCAGTTTTATTGCAATTAAAATTGAGTAAAGCATGATATTGAGTCCATATTACTTTCAAAAAATCAAAAAGTCTATTCCTGTGATCTTGTTTATATCTCTCCCTAGCCTTTGAAATTGTCTTTACATTTGTTGTACTTGACTTGCATTGTATTTTTTAACAATTAAAAATGACTTCATTTGTGCCATCCGGCCGCGACCCCTTATCCAGTATATGTTTTACACAGCGGATGCCCTTGCAGCCGCAACCCATCACTGTGAAACAACCACACTCACGGTCAATTTTATTATACACAATTCACCTATACACATGTCTTTGGACTGTGGGGGAACCCAGAGGAAACCCACACGAACACCGGGAGAACATGCAAACTCTACACAGAAACGCCAACTGACCCAGCCAAGGCTCGAACCAGCGACCTTCTTGCTGTGAGGCGAACGTGCCACTGCGCCACCGCGTCGCCCTTATTACCAAAAATTACCACACTAACTTCGGCAAAACTACATGTTCCACAATCCTATGCGGCGGCAGCACGAGAAAGAAGTCATGTGACGTCATGCGGATGGAAACGTTGTATCCGCTGACAGAGAAGAAGGAACATACAGAAAAAATGCAGGAAGAGGATGAAAACGCTGCCAATACCAGCAGGAATTCGAGGATCCTAACGGCCAAGTCTTTTGATGTAGCCGAATGCGGTGGCAAAAAGGAACAAGCCTCCAAATTATGCGGATACCTGAATAAACTGACTGGGAAAGGGCCGTTAAGAGGCTTCAAAACGCGTTGGTTTGTGTACGACCCCAGGAAATGTTATTTATATTATTTCAAGACTCCCCAAGACGCTCTTCCACTTGGACATATTGAGATAGGAGATGCTTGTTTCAGCTATGACGTTGAGGCAGAAGAGGGGCTATTCGAGATCCACACCGAGGGCAAGGAGTTCCTGCTAAAGGTAATATGAATCATATTAATTTGTTAATTCTTATTTACAGAATTAGATACAATTGACTTAAGGTAATTTCTTATATAAAGATTAAAAAGTTTAATTGCGAAATACTATTGATACCATTAAATATATTTGGGCAGTTTAGACTATGAAAAAGTTATGCAACCCCATATACAATCCCAAATCAGAAAATGTTTGACTTGTACTTCATTGCAGACAAAAAAAACAGCACATTATTTAACGTGTTCCTCATAACTTTTTTTTTTTACAATGCATCCTATTTTGGATCTTGCAACACATAAAAAAATGGAACAGTAAAGCATTTACCCTTTGTAATGTCGCAATTCCTTTTCACAAAACGTAAAAGAAGTTTAGGGACATAAGACATTGAGTGATGGAATTTTTCAGGTGTAATTTTGTCCCATTCTTCCTGCAAGTCTTAAGGTAGGCAAGAGTACAGAGTCTTTGTTGCCGCATTTTGTACTATAAAATGCGCCACAGATTCTCTATCGGAGACAGGTCAGGACTGCAGACAGGCCAGTCAAGTACCTGTATCCTCCTCCTTCACAGCCAGGACTTTTTAATGTGTGCAGAATGTGGTTTTGCATTATTTTGTTGAAATGTGTATGGCTGTCCCTGAAAAAGAAGGCAGCATATTGTGTCTTTATATACTTTTCAGCATTAATGCTGCCATCACAGAAGTGCAAGTTACCTTTGCCAAGGCCACTGACACGGGGTGTCACGAAACACTTAATCTATAAGACGAGACACGAGATTAGGTTCATGAGAACAAGACAAGATTTTTCACACAATTTTTAAGAAATCTTTAATGATGAAATTTATGAATGAATATTCGACGGGAAAAAAAGACAAAAGGCGTTATTTAGGTGTTTTTTTATTAACTTGTAATATTATTTTACTTCTATTTTAATTAATTCTGTGCAGTAAAGGACATGCAAACAAAGCAAAATATGTTGTGAATATATGATTGAAAAATAGTTTATATATATATATATATATATATATATATATATATATATATATAT
>CAIGQZ010032392.1:86952-119934 GCA_903798205.1 Danio tinwini
ATATATATGTGTGTGTGTGTGTGTATGTATATGACACATATAACGTCCCATCTCATTGGCTGGCTCTAGCCAATACTGACTTTGCTGCTCTTTATTGGTATATACATTTCCGTAGAGTTAATGATATTTATTAAACATCTTTTAAGAAATTATATAAAAAAAATGAAATAATAAAACAATCATAGAAAGTATACTTCTGCAGCCGAGTCTCGTTGGCTACCGGCATTGTTCATTGGTCAGGCATCGGCCAATAAAACAGCTTTACCCCTGCCCCACCCTGCGCTGCTCGCGCCTCTGCATTTGCGAGTGCACAAATGAGTTCTGCTACAGAGATCGCGCAAGATGTGTAGCAAAAGTCGGAGTGCGAGAGATTTGTAGTTGAACTGGCAAATCTGAGAGGTTGTGAGTGCCGACCTGTGGTTGTACAGCGAAGCTGCAATTAAATTTGACGTGCACATCTGTGTCTGTCATTTTGTATTTGTAAATGACAATTTAAAAAAAATTGTGCAAAAAATGTACAACTATTAATCTGCAACTTTGAATGCAAAACACAAGTGTGTTGATTGTTGTGTGTGTGTGCAAATCGAGGGATTCAGCTGTTCACATCAGAGCTGTGAGTGTACATTTCAACCTACACATACAAATATTATTATTACAAGTTCTCACATTCAGATTCGCCACCTCTCAAGTTTTGCTAGTGAGTTACCTTCATACAAGTCACACAGGCTCACCAAAATTGGACAATAGAAAATTGGAAAACATTTGCCAGGTCTAATGAGTCTCGATTTTTGTTACAACATTCGGATGGTAGGGTCAGAATTTGGCGTCAACAACATAAAAGCATTCTATCGTGTATCAACGGATTCAGGCTGGTTGTGGTGGTGTAATGGTGGGGGGATATTTTCTTGGTACACTTTGGGCCCATTAGTACCAATTGAGCATCGTGTCAATGCCACAGCCTACCTGAGTATTGTTTCATGTCCATCCCTTTATGACCACAGTGTACCCATCTTTTGATGGCTACTTCCAGCAGGATAGCGCGCCCTGTCATGAAGTGCAAATCATCTCAGACTGGTTTCTTGAACATGACAATGAGTTCACTGTACTCAAATGGCCTCCACAGTCACCAGATCTCAATCCAATAGAGCACATTTGGGATGTGGTGAAACGGGAGATTCGCAGTAAAAATAAATTACTTGCTCTTTTGGAAATAAAATTAATTATTTTCAGCATATTAAAAGTAGAAAATAAGCAGTGTCTCTTCTAAATAAAATAACTTTTGTATGTCCTGTAAATAATATTTTAAAAAGTGCATTTCTTGCTTTTGTAAACACATTTTAATGTGCAATGTATCAATGTGTGTGTGTATGTGTGTGTCTGTGTGCATGTGCGCATGTCTGTGTGTGTGTGTGTGTGTGTGTGTGTGTGTGTGTGTGTGTGTGTGTGAATAAATGTGTGTGTGGGTGTTTCCCCATACTGGGTTGTGGTTGGAAGGGCATCCGTTGCATAAAACATATGCTGAAATAGTTGACATTTCATTCCACTGTGGCGACCCCTGAAAAATAAGGGACTAAGCCAAAGTAAAATAAATGGATGAATTATTTTCTGTAAAGCTGCTTCTGACCATGACACGTTCACACCTAAATGATTATAAGAGATGTGTTTAAGGTGTTATATGCAGCATCCTTACTCTATTCTCTTAGGTGTAATGCAAGATCTTCTCTTAAGGTTTATACTCAGAAGGAAAATGTGCTTAATGCATTAGAGTCTGAAGCATTATACGCAGTACTCTGTATCAGCCGATCACCACGACATGGCCGATCACCACGACATGGCCGATTACCCCCCACCCAAAAACTGTAAACCTAGGGGAGACACTGATTATTATGTTAATTCTAATTTGAGGTGCAACTTGCTTTCACTTTCTCTATATTTGGATTGGATGAGTGGAATAATAAGGACAAGAAACTATTGATAATCATTCTGGCAGCTAGTAAATAAGTAACAAGATAGTAAAAGGATAGATTATATTAAGCCATTACGCCCAGATTTCTAATGAATTTTTAAAGAAAATTATTTCTTTAAGGCATTCTTTTATGACATGTAGCTCCCCATGTTTTACTATATAGTTGCTGTTAATGGGAAACAATACACAGCATATGTAAGATTTGCAAATCTATTTCTGTCTGAGGGATTATGTATTTTCTTGAATTTATTTTATTTAATTTGTTTAATAGTGAAGCATCCTGGTGATTCTTCTTGGCTTTTTAAGGTCAGACACTTAAGATTTTCTTAAGTTGGCATGGTTCACTGATGCATAAAAAAATTAAGAATTACTTAATGATTTATTTAAAACTAAATAAACAATAATTACAAACAGTACATCAGGTTTTAAAATTATTATTCTTTAACCATTTATTAGAGCTTTAAAAGCTTGTATATATTTTGATTCTCACAGATAAAGATCAGCTTCATGACTGAGCTGAAAACTGGAACTGAGAATGAAGCAAGCATGACATTACTCAAAGGGGACAGTCACATTCACACTTGATCTGGTTCCTGTTTTTTTTTTTTTTTTTTTATAAACCAGCAGAGCCTGAGTTTCACACTTCTTTTTTTCTCTTTCTGCATGCAGGCCCCAAATAGACAGGTGATGCATTACTGGCTGCAGCAGTTACAGCAGAAACGATGGGAGTTCTGCAACATGCCTGGCCCCAGAGACAGCTGGTGTTCCCCCACTCCATTGTATCCTCATACTGGGCTGGTGGCCAAAGATGCAGGTGAATATATAAGATGAAAATGAGCATGTCATGACAAAAGCAAGAATGATACAAATCTGTTTTTGGTCCACTAGTTTTCTATTCATTTTCAACATTCAACCTTTTTTGGTTACCAATAATCATGAAGGCACATGATTCTTCTCACACTGTGGCTCTTTTACATATTTTCTTGCTTTTAGAAAACATGTGAAAATATAGAAGTAGAATTTAAATCTCTGTCTGCAAGATGTCCATCATGTACTGGAAAGTGGTGGGAGGCCCCTTGCAACCTAAAGGGAAATGACATACATAGAAAAATAGGTGTGCTAAAAGCAGTTTTCTCTCGGAACTCCACTAACAATGTGACCTGCCAGTACCCCTTGGTGGTATCAAACAATGAGATGTACTGGCCCCTGTTAAGGCAGATGAGGAGCTCATCCACTCAGGGCTACTTTAATGTGTAGCCATTAAATGCAGAGCTCTCATTCAGGCCAAGGTTATACAGTAACAGTTTTGGATTTTTCATTAGTTTTAGTTTTTTTTTTTTTTTTGCCTTTTGTTTTCAAATTCAGTTAGTTTTAATTTTTATTAGTTTTTAGAGGTAGATTTACTAGTTTTTTATTAGTTGTATATTTTATAGTTTTTATTAGTTTCAGTGTTAGTTTTAGTTTTTTTTTTGTTAATTTATATATTTTTTATATATTTTTTGTAAATTTGAATATTTTCAGACGCAAGATTCAAAATCATCAGAATAAATGTTGTATAATAATAACTTAACCAAAGATAGACACATTTTTTTACACAAGAACACTACCATCTACCCATCCTTAAATTCAAGTATAAAAGCCCACAAGATAGCAGCCTTAGGTAGAATATGTGTGCAAGACTGCTTATGAGGTTAACACAGTACAGTAGTAATGGGAAGTTCAGATCTTTAACGTGAACCAGATCTTTTATCACAACCTCTTCAGGTTTGGACTGTTATGAAATAAACATAGGTTTTGCCCAAGCGTCAACCTCCCGCTCTCCCTCTGGAAACCCATATGGAAGTAACTGAAACTGCAATTCATCAAAATTCCACTAGTCCTGGCTTGATATGGAGCAAATTTCTATTGAGCCCACTGTTAAAATGGCCAACTTTACAGCAGAAAAAAGGTGTTTACAGCCTGGTACAAAGAACGATTTTTGTTCATATAACTAATATTACCCTTCGTAACAACTGTGAGGGAATGAATTTTTTTTTATAACTCATCCGTTTCCTTTATATTAGGTTATATTAAGTTTGCATAATTAAGAGCGTGGCCACTTGAGTGACAGCTAGCTCTCGCTGGTCGCCGTCACTTCACCTTAGCTGATTCCAGCTGATTAGCCACTGATCTCGGCATATTCATTGTATTTTTGTGTTGTTTTATGTGGCTTTACACAGTCAGTTGCCTTTTGGAAATATTTCTTACAATTATCAGATGATATGGCATGCTGTGTGCACTTAATTGTGCTTTGATTTGATTGATTTCACTTACGAGTTGAGGGCGGGCGGCATGATTTCCGTTCGCCTAGAGAGCCAGTTCAGCTTGCTCCAGCTCTGCGTGTGTTTAATGTGCAAAGAAATATGGATAAAACCAAGGAAGCGCTTTTAGAAGGAAAGTTTCAGTATAAAACAACTAAGGTTGCATCACCTGAAGGGAGTGCGCTGTACTCTCTCTCTCTCTCTCTCTCTCTCTCTCTCCCCTCTCTCTCTCTCTCTTTCTCTCTCTCTCTCTCTCTCTCTCTCTGGACTGTCTTAGCAACTGGCTAAATGTTAAGCAAAAATTCAAAACTGAGCAAAATTGTTTCTACTTTATAATTAATGTTCTCAACTCGCAATACAACTTTACAATGAATACAATTGTTTGTAATTAATACTTTATTATTATTATTATTATTATTATTTTCCAATTTCCATATTTGCAATGCCTGCATTTTGGATTTTTTTATTCGTGATTAATCATGATTAATCACAAAAAAAGGTGTGATTAATTAGTTAATTTTTTTAATCAATTGACAGCCCTAAAATATATATATATTTTCCTCCTAAAAACGGAGTGTTCGATCTATGCGATTAACCGGCCAAGCTCCTCTGTCCAGGTGATGTCACGTAATTTGCAACAAATGTGGGGAGGTGATGTGACACTCTCCACATGCAGCGAAACCATAGAGCGAAACAGATGGGAAAATGTAAGTTGGCGTACTCCTGGTTGGAGAAAGACAATTTTAAGC
This sequence comes from Danio tinwini, assembly GCA_903798205.1. Taxonomy (NCBI): domain Eukaryota; kingdom Metazoa; phylum Chordata; class Actinopteri; order Cypriniformes; family Danionidae; genus Danio; species Danio tinwini. Next base: position 91,968 of record CAIGQZ010032392.1, read on the forward strand.
AGTGGCTGAAGCCTGTCGCTGAAAACAACCATGTAATTCATTATTCCAAGGTTTGTTTTTTCAGAGCTTATCTGTCTACAACTGTTTATTAACAACTGTTTATTGAGTTAAAAGTTTGATACTAATTAGAGCTTAAAGTGGTCATGAGGTCTTAAAATATTCTGAGAAGGTCTTTAAAAAGTCTTAAAAAGGTATTGAAATTACCTTTAGGATTCCTGCAAATACCCTGTCAATGGACTAACCCTTTTCAGAAATGTTAGATGAAAACGGCAATGTGGACATTGATCGTTTTCATTCCAAAATGCCATTTTAAAGCTAAAACGCATCAGTGTAAATGGGGCCTGTGTTACTTTCAGTGGTGTCCTCCTTACGCTTTCTTTATGTTCCTTGGTGGGGTTGGACTGGTGAGCCATCTACTAAGTGAATCCTTAGAACTTCTTGTTGAAAGATACTGGAACTGAACTTGCTTGTCATTAAATGATAGGACTAGTATCACACAGCAAACACTTTTTTTCCCTAATTCTGATTCAAATGCATAAACTGTGATTTACATCACACTCAATGATCTTTTCTTTGCATCTGGACTTGTGAACTGACCAAAGTTTTCATTGGGAAGCTATTGATTTTTACTTGTATTTTTATTGTGAATTAACTTTGGGTTCACTGGTCAAATTTGTTTAACATGTTAAAATTTGTTAAACTTTATGTCTTTATGTTAGGAGCATTAATGGTTAGGAATGATGATAACTTAATGAGGTTTATTGCAACAACACAAATTATAATTGCATTAATTGAATTCTGAACAAATTAATTAAAGTAAAACTGTTTACACTTACCACAACGTGAAACAAGAATCTAATATCTGAAAAGGAAGAAAAAGCATAAGTTAGTGAAATAGAATTCAAACATTTCCTTGTCATTGTGAATTTTTTTACATTTTGGTTTGTTTAAATACAGTACAGTAAATGATTGATCTTATTTAAACCATTGTTGTCTACTTTAAGTTTACCATTAGGACAAACCTAATCCTCTGAATGCAATGGCCTAATTATAGACTTGATTTTAGACCACAAATGTGGGTTACAAATTTTCTAAGTAATAAAAAGTCATTATTTGCATTATTTGTTAAGGAGGGACACAGAAGGCACATGTTTTTTAAGATTAGCCAAATTATTTATTTTTAAAATTGACAGCAATTTGACTAATTCATAGAAACAAGAATGTGTTTTTGATTTAGGAATGACACTAAGATTATGACTTGTTTTTGAAGCAATGCCTTATGAGAAACCCAGTGAGAGCATGGAAAGTGTTCGGAGTGACTTTGCTTTGGAGTTGGACAATGATGGACAAATCGGGCTTCAGACGGCACATGTCCCTGTTGCTCAACCCACTGCAGCCCTCAGCTCCCTGCGTCACTGGGGCTCTGAGATAAGGTAGGCACCTGCAATTGACTCCAGCTGAACGCATATCATCATAGCTGACGCATCTAACACACTCACTTTTTTTGGCTTATTCACTGATATATCAACAACCGCCACAGCAAAACGAGCCACCAGTTACTCAAACAATTCGGTGTGGTACGAGTCACCTTAATCTGGCTTTTGTCTCCACTGCCAAATGGTGCTCTTTTGGTAGGTGTGATGTATGACAGAAAGTTGCAGTTCACGTTGTTCTTGCTTGAAGTTCAAATAACATGTGAGAAGCACTTCTTACAAAACATATGCTTTATAGGCATACATACTTATGAATTTATGTTAATTTCTAACATTTCTATAAACAGCATTTGATTATAGCTACAGATCAACGATAATGCAAAATATCCTACTGTAACTTTTGCGATTATATAAAATTAAAACATTTAAATAAAACGTATATGAACACATACAAAGCCTTACAGTGAAATGTTACAAATTACAAAAAAACAAAGCAAAACATACATTAGGCCCAGAGGCACAAAAAGGGGGTATGCAGTATATGCAGCGCATAGGGGCGCCACACATGGGGGGCACCATTGTGCCAAAACTAATTTTGAAATTATCCTTTTTAAACGTTTCAAATAATAAAAATAAATAAATATAATAAAAATAAATAGATATTTCTTGTTAAAAATGTTTATTTTGCATTTAATATTAGTATAATATTGTATTTTATTACATAAACTATACCACCCCTCGCCCTCCGTTGACCATTTGATTGATTCATTGTAGCTGGATATTATTGCGTTGCTCAGTTGCAATCACATTCAAAATGGAGAGAAGAATGAAGAGATATGGAGCGCAAAATAGAAAACGGAAAAAAAACGAACAAACAATGCCTTAAAAATTAAAACTACCATTACAAATTGGATAATAAGAGATTGGTAAGCTTAACCCACACTATTATCACCATACTTTTAATCAACTTCTAATGTTTTTGGACCATTTCAATAATTATTCATTATCGCCACCTAGTTACTAGGCTTTTACAGACGAGGTGGTTTTGTCCAGGCAGGGGGACAGTGACCACGGCCACACCTGGACTGCGTCCGAAATCGCATACTTCCATCCTATATCTGAAAAACAGTATGATTCTATGGGCTAAACCATAGGGCTGGCCTAAAGTTGACTTTATGGTGGATGCTTGATAGTCTTAAATTTATGGACGGTCAGCTTCAAAAGATAGAATTGTTATTCACTACATTCAAATATTGATTAAAGTTACTATAATTATTTAGTGAAGAGCAGCAAATAAATATCAGTTTGATCCACTGTTTTGTTTAATAACAGAGGTGTGAATTTTAGAATGCACATAATAAAAACATTAGTTTTGTTTTTGCTCCTTTAAGATAATATTAGTTGTGTTTAAAATAAAGCATGCTAAGATGGACATGTTTACATATTATTAAGTGTATTTGTCTATTCACACACCGGAATCTCAAAGTATCCGCTTTCATTTGTCTTCAAATCGTGTATATAGAAGCCGTCTTTGTCACTATGGAGCGCGTCCTTCAGTCAGCACCATTATTATACTTGAATTGACTGATTCAGAGGCTGCATAAGGGTGGCAATAGACGCATAAAGCTTTACTGGAAAGGACATGAATGCGGACGTTTTTATATAAAATTCAATGTACTGTCAATCCAATTATAATTACAAATGCAAGAGAAATATGGAAAAATATACACATGGAAGATGTTTTTTTAACACTAAACATTTTACAGTCTTTTTTATTTCACTTTGTGAGAGGTGTAATAGCAGTTTCAGTCAATTGCTCATGCAAAGACAGACCTTACATCCTCTCACAGTATGCATGTGAGAAGTGATTGCATTTTTAAAACTTGAACCCCTCAGTAAATGTGCAGTTGCGCCCCTGATTAGGCCTTATTTGGGTTCAGAAATGATACAAGAAATATACAGTCAGTACAAACCTCTCATTCTTCACCAGCTCATGTAACATTAACACCTTCTCTCTTTTTTTCCAAATATATTTTTATAGAAATTTTTTTGTGCAAAAACATGGCGAAAATTACATAAAAAGATATTGGTAAGTAAAATTAAATTGTAATTAAATAAACAACAAATAATCAATAAAAATATATAATAATAAAAATACAAAATTATATTACAAAAAGGCAGAAAACGCAGAAAGAAAAGAAAAAAAGAAAAACGCGGGGGTAAAATCGTTCTTTTCACAATTTTAGAAGAATCAAGTAGGAACTATGTACATCAAAAGAGTGGAACAAAAAAAGAGTTATTAAAGAAATTAAAAGGAGTCAGACATTGGTCTGTTACGCCCATTTTGGGCGTTAGCTAGCTTCCCTGTAGTTAGAGAAGGTGCAGGACCGACACACACAAAACAAACAAAAAAAAAACCTTTCTAAGGCTTTGATTAGCTACCATTTGGTAACAGAACAACTTCCGGACCGCAGCTCAGTCAAATATTGCAACATAAATAGCAATGAAAAAGTGAACACATATGGATCTATCACTATTAAAGAGACAATCAAATTTCTGATAATAAGTTCTTATAATAAAATATAGAGCTTAAACCAAATGCACACTTGTCTCGCTGCTTGCATGATCCAAACTTTGTCCTGAAAGTTGTGGATCTTTACGATGACTGGTCGGGGTCGTTGGCCCAGTGGTGGGCGGCGAGTGAGGGCACGGTGGCATCGATCCAGTTTAACATGCCCACCTTTGAAGCTGACTTGTAGCATTTTTCTGTCTAGTTTTTTATTTTTAAATATAGACACGCTGTGAGCGCACACAAATAGAGCTCTCTAGAGAAAGTGAAACCACTTGTGGTTTTAGATGGCCTCATAAACAACAACAGGACACATGGAACCGGCACTGCACTCTTACCTCCACCTGCTCCTGGATGTCTACATCCCTCCAAGAGCCTCTGGTCAGTCAGTGAGCACTGCCTTATGGTAATACAGTGAGGCTTTAAGTCACTTTCAAAAGCTTTTTCATTCAATGTTCCTCGCTGGTGGAATGATCTTCCCATTCACACAGACTGCTGATTCACTAGTATCATTAAATGACAACTAAAAACCCATCTATTCTGTGTTTTACACCCCCTCCTTATTCAGCTCTCAGTTTTCTGACCACTAAGAGTTCCTTTGTATCATTACCACTACTTGTTTGCATTGCCGCCCTTATCTTTAATCGCTTAATCGTCACTTACGATAAAAGCTTCTGCTAAATGACTAAATGCAAATATAATGTAAAAAAGCTTATTCACCTTGCCGTTTATAAGAAATGGATTATTCAACAGTCATGTTGTTACTTGGGATACTGACATAATGTTCAATTTTAAACTAACAGTTTTTTTATTTAATTTCTCTCACACAATTGGCATACACCATTGACACCCATTTTTTTTTTTTTTGATAAAACCTGGTATACTTTCAAAATCATGTGACAAACCTGAAAGAACACAATTAGTAGCTTCTACACATGCATTGAAAAAGAAACTTTTATTAAATAAATTAACTCTTATTTAACTTTGATTGCAGTAATGATACATGAAATTAAGTTTCATGTATCATCACAGAAATTTATTTCTGTAATGATTGTATGTATAATTTGTGTAAGACTGCTAAAAAACAAGACAGCACAAAATTAAATCATGTCTAATAACATGAAAAAAACGTATGTACACATCAAAATAGACTTAATGCTTATTCTCTTTCTGTGGGCACTGGAGTGTTAAGATGTGTGGTGTGATGGGGCTTAATTTTAAATGAATTTACAAGTAAAAAAAAAACAAAATATTTCTTTTAACAAAAAGTATTGCTTAAAACATGATTAACTTCATTTAAATGAACAAGTTACTAACTAATTAAATGTAGGCTGTTGAAGTGGTAGTTATATTCATTTTAAAATGCAGGTGTCATGTAGTGCATTGATTCAGTAGTAAAATTGTTTTCTGATATCTACATTTTGACTTAGTTAAGTAAAAAAAATCCACAAATGGTTTTATATGGTTATTGATTATCATATAAATGTGGAATAACTTCTATTCAGCAGTTTTCATGTTTTTGTCGCCTTATTACAAACAAATGTATGTTTTTGTGTATGTACGTTTTTGACTTCTAAAGCATAAAAATACCATAATAGGTTTGCAGATTTTTAAGAAACATGCTAAGTGATCATTGTCATAGTTTTCTGTTGTTCACCTGTGAGAAACAGATGGCATTTCTAATATATCAATTCAAGGTGTTGGTTGGGACAAAAACTCCTTTTAATATGGAAAATACTCCTTCCATCAGGTGCCCTTGCTTTTATTTAGAACACAGTTTAAATCACTCGCTCCTGTTGTCAATCTGGCAACCTGTGTTTGTTTTGATCCAGGAGTGCAATACCTAGTTCAACCACTGGGTGTCAAACTTAAATACTGCACCTTAAAGCTTGCTCTATAACAGAAGATACATTTAAAGAGATCTTTTGTCTCATTTAGTGGGTGCTGAATAAATTTATTAGCACTATATCTTGCATTTTTTGTTATAATGAGCTGTGAACAGATGGCTGGCTGAAAAGAAGGGTGCTTATTAAAGCCTATTGCACACCACGTTCGAAGCCCTGCACTGTCTTTTAAACTTTTAAAGGTGCTGTATGTAAGTTTTTAACTCTTCTAAAGCATAAAAATACTATAATATGTTTGCAGATATTTAGGAAACATGTTACGTGAACAGATGCAGATTTAGAGTTCCTTATTAAGGTGTTTAATAATTAGTAAATAATATAAATATTACAAAAATAAACATTAAGTGGGCAGGTTACATTGTAACCCCGTGTCCTAAAAGCACGCTAGACAATGCGAATTGCAGTGATAGGTAATTTGGTGTTTTGCACTAGATGCAACATGACAGAAATTTAAATACAGCCATTCAGAAGCACAGAATATATGTACACTCAACCAAATGAAACTCCAACAAAATGGTAAGGTTTACAGTCTAATTAATACACATCAAACCTCTTTAACGTTATTAAACGCACATGCAGAATCACTGATATTTGTTAGCTTCCACCGAGTCAGTCCTAAAGTTCAATTACAAATGGTTTATTTTATTTTCAGGATCTGAGGTAAACTGCTAATCTGCTGCTGCTTTCAGTAGTATGGCAATAAATGTCATGTAAAATGGCATTTAGACACCATTATTAGCATTTAACACTGAATAAAGCACATGAGGTGTACCTGAGGTGATCATTGTCATAGTTTTCTGTTGTTCAGCTACAAGAATCAACAGCCGTTTATTAAACAGAAATTTTTTTGGCTCAAGACTGGTCTCATTTACTTCCATTAATTTTTAGACGTTAAAAACAGCTAGTTTTGCTGCTTGATGTTGCAAACTGATATTTTTTTATTATATTATTCTACTTTGTCTGTATAGTCATGCAAACACTTGTTTGTAGAGCAAGTAGTTTGACTGTTTTCTGCCATTTATTATTCCTAGTCATTTTTCCCATAGGCGACTGAATTGGAAGTTCTAAAACAATCGCAAAAACGAGCGCACTTCCGCATTGAAGAATAAGGTCAATACGCATACCAGCAGCACCATTCATCATTCCTCCACGCAACATAAAGAAATGTAAAACAACTTTAAAAATTTGGGGTGAAAAATTATCATTGTTGTCGACCTAATTAGAAAATGTTGTGGCCAATCAAACACAGCCTGGAGTATGCATATTAATTATTCCATGTGTAATTTAACAATCTGTGTTTTGTTTCGATTGCCCTTATTTTCACCAAAGATTTTGGCTCACACTGGTGTGACTATTTCCAAGCACTGAACTTTTATTATTTAGCTATGTCTAGTAGGGGTGGGAATCTTTAGGGACTTACAATACAATACAATACAATACAATTCCGATTCACAATACAATTCTTAACCTACATTTTTCCTATTTCTTCTGCTGTGCATTTTAATCTTTACAACTTTACATTTTTATTAGAATAAGAGTTTATATACTTTTGTTTAATGATTGGAATGTTTGTATGACAATATCATAAAAAAAACTGTCTGCTTTAATTTGAGGATATTTACATCCAAATCAGGTGAACTGTGTAGGAATTACAACAGTTTACATATGTGCCTCCCACTTGTTAAGGGACCAAAAGTAATGGGACAATTGGCATCTCAGCTGTTCTATGGCCAGGTGTGTGTTATTCCCTCATTATCCCAATTACAGTGAGCAGATAAAAGGTCCAGAGTTAATTTCAATTGTGCTATTTGCATTTAGAATCTGTCACTGTCAACTCTCAAGATGAGATCCAAAGAGCTGTCACTATAAGTCAAGCAAGCCATCATTAGGCTGAAAAAACAAAACAAACCCATCAGAGAGATGGCAAAAACATTAGGCATGGTAAATGTCATTTACAGATAATGTCATTTCATTTAAAATCCATTGTGTTGGTGTATAGTGCCAGAAAGTTTTAATAACTAATATTTAATAGCTAAATTAATTAGTCTTTGCCAGAATGACCTTAAATATTATTTTACTAGTTATTTTGCAAGATACTAGTATTCACCTCAAAGCATAAAGCAAGGTTCAAAGCATAGTAAATCTTCATTAGTTGTCAACACTGCAGTAGGCCTAGATCACATTAATTCATAGCCTGTGTTCACAGAACACAAGCCTTCACTCATCAGTAATAAAATTGTATCTTTATCTTGCACAAAATACCTTATAGTAGTAGCTAAAAGGCTTTGTGTATGTGTGTTTGTACTCTTATATACATTTCCTAATTCTGTAGAGTGTTTCTTTAGGTAATAACATATATAAACTATAAACAGTTAGTAAATTTTAAATAAACAATAAATTCATATGCACAGTGTACATTTTAGGACATTATCAGACCTCAGTCATACAATGACAAGGTGTCATGCCTCAGACTAAAATAACTTCAGTCACAGAACGGCCTTTAGGTCCCAGGAAAAACAACGTCAGGCATCAGGCCTTGTACAATTAGTCAATAAGCGAAACAAACTATCAGACAAAAGGTATCAGACAAAAAGACATCAGGCAAAATTGACTCAGGTGTGACGTGTTGTGCTGCATCGCCCCATGTACAGTCACGCAGTTCAGAAAAAGCAATGTGGTGTGGAACGGTAAATTGTAATAATAAATCCTACAAATGTAAGAAAACAAAAGGATTACTCCTTTTGTTTTTTCCATTTGTGAGATTTATTATTAAAGGGGAGATGTCTTAAAGTCCTAAATTTTGATGACACCAGTAACACATTTAAAATAAATTGGTTAAAAAGATGTCCACTTGGTCCAGACTCTATGTGGTATTTTATTTCTAACAATATAATTAAAAAGATTGGTGGCCTTTCTTTTCTAATAAGATGCAATTACTCTACTGTTAAATCGCCTATTAAATTAGCTAAATTCCATCAACAAGCTTTATTATGAAGCCTAAAAACAATCTGAATTTGAAGTGTTCATTTGAGTTATTGACAATTGTAATGTAATAAAACTGAATATTAAATGCCATTAAAATTGTTTTGAATTTGACTTTCTTATACGTACTTCCAAACTTCAGATTTTTTTTATTCTGAATTCCTACGCTGTAAAAAATTGTATGATCAATTACTCCTGACAACATAGGTTTTTAGGTCATTGTAACTTAAGTTAATCATGTGCTAACTTAATTTTTTTGTTTTAAGTCATTTTAGCTTAATATAAGTTTAATGGACTCATAAGGTTAATTTGATTCAACTTAAAAAATTAAGGCAACCAGGATTTTTTTTACAGTGCAGATTTTTGGAACATCAAATTCAATATTCTAAAATTAAAAAGAAGTTTTTAAATTCAAATTGTGAAATTTAAGTTGTGAAATTCAAATCGTGCAAAAAGTTGGTCAGGAGTCAAAAGGAAGCATTTTGGCCAGTTACAGAGCTGTGGTTTTTCTGTGAAGGAAAACAAATGGTTAGAGGTTACTGTGAATTTTCTTGTACTTGCTGAGAATTTTTCTTTTCACAGAAGATTTCTTAAAAAGATACCAACTCTTACAGACTTCTTATGTGAAACAGAATATTTATTGAATTCACTTTGATTAATCGATAAGAAATGTGCTTCTTTAAAAAAATATGATGAGAACTTTCATGCAATAATTCTTTTTTATTGTATTTTCTCTCTAATACAAGTTTTTTTCTATATGTAAATACAGTAAATCTAAACAGGCATGACTAACTGGTGACCTTGTTTTTTTTTTATCATATTACTGATTCAGGATGACAGCAAAGAGGAACAAACTGAAATGCTGAAATGAAAAAAAAAATTTCAGTAGCTTCATGTTATCTGTTAAATTACTGTGAATAGAAAACTTTGACCCTCTGTTCAAATAAGAGACTCTAAAGCAAAAATATTGGTTTTATAACAAGCTGAAAACAAGACAAATAGAATGTGTGTCATATGAGAATTTGTTTTTTATTGGAATGTCTTTATTATCTTAAAGTAACCTTTGCCCTCCATACTGTATAAAATAACTATTGGACACTTTGTTTCTCTTGCATCAATCAGAAATAGCATGTCTCATCTGCGCCCTGGCAGAACAGGAGAGAACAGGCGCAGTGTATTTTACACAGTTGGCAATGAAGACTGGGAAATGGTGGATCCACCAACCAAGGACCCAGCTCCATCTGATAGCCAGCATCGAGAGAGTTCATCTCACCTTCATAGATGTAAGATTAGATTCTCATATTTTCCTTCCTTAAGCATGATTGAGGCCTTAAAGGTTTATTTTTCATGTCACTACAGACTCCATTGGTTCAGCATTCACTTTTGATTTCCGGAACCCCTCAAAAATTAAGCGACCCTTTCATAGTGGTTTTGGGAAACCTAACCACAGTGCAGAGAGATTACCAGTTGAGTATAATGAAACCAAGACCTCCAAGTTGCAGCTTCGTATTCAATGCCAGCAGGAGGAAATCAGCCAGTTACAGGAGCAAGAGAATAAACTCAGAGAGGAACTTGGCAGTCAGAAGGTAAAATGTCTCTGAACCAAATTAAGATATTTTTTAATGTCATCTTTGAAATCTAATCTTTAAACACATTGTTATTTTGCATTCTTAGCTGGTAGCGTACATATTGCATGTTAGTTTGAAGTCTCATCCTAAAACTCAAAATATGATAACATTGTTTCAAAATATGATAACATTATTATTTTATTTGTGAGATCTACAATACATCTACAATTATTATATATTTTTTAAATAGATCCCCAATCCCCTGATATTTACCATGTTGAGGGAGTCTTGCTGCAAATATTTGCAGCAAGTTAAAGCAAATATATTTTTGTATTTATTTATTTAGTTAGTTTTGAGCTGTTTGCTAAAAGTTCTTCATCTTACATCATTAGTAAATGTATGTTTGCTTTTCTATAAAGGTGTCAGCAGAACTAAAGCAAGGGCCTTGAAAACCGCAAAATGGGTACTGTTGTGCTTTTTCATTTACAGTTTCCCTTTGGCCTTTAGATGTGCTTTTAACACATTAACACATTTAAACAACGATTCTGCATAACATCTAAAAGCAATATGTGGCTAGTAACTATTACAACATTATTGACAACTTCTAATTACCTTTTTTATTATTATTATTATTAAATAAGGAAACAATATATTACATAGAAAACTTGACCTAAAGACAGTTTATTGGACTTGTGTTTAATGGTGGCATACGGTAGGATGAAAATCTGGATATTCCTAGGCATAGCTGAATAATAATAATTCAGTACATGGAAATTACATACTGTGAGCCTTTCTCATTCTCATGTAAATTCCGTGAGCAGGTTTGCAAGGTTTTACTAACAACACTAGCCCAATAGCAAGTCAAAGCTAGACCAGTAACACCAAAACTCAAAATATGTCACTGCCCAATAATGAAATAAATGTTTTATATCACTGTGTGCATTATCCAGTTACTTATTCAAAAATAACTGTATATTACTAATTTTAAACATTCTGTTATCATAACAATTAGCTTAGCTTTAGACTGACTGCAGCTAGCATTGTGTCTTTCATGTTACTGTTAATTGCCATGTAGATAAATGTGGGCAAATGCAGAACAACTGAAATGAACCCCAAACTTGAGAGGCTGCATCTTCCGAAGGATGCATTAAAAGTGCGCTGTCATCGTGGCGCAACGAAGGATGTCTCATTTTAAAAAAATTCGAAGGCTCCTTCAAACGCAACCTCAGTATGCGCCCTTCATTTCCCAAGTAATGAAGGACACAATCAGTGGGTCCTTCGCAGCCTCGAAAAGCCCAAGATTCATTGCGCACTCATAACGATAGGATGTTTTTTTGTTTTTTGTTTTTTTACTTTATTTTTATACATTAAAACATTTTACAGCACAAAACATTCAATGACAGCAGCAATTATTAAAAATAATTATAATAATAAAAAAATAAAAAAATAAAAAGTAACCCTAGATGTAAATAAACTATTTTCAGTTTCAAAGGAGCTGGAAATACTATGTCGTGTTCAAATATAAAGTAACAGGTGCCTATCTTTGTTTAAAAATATCCAGTTTTAATTGAAGTTGAGCAGTCATGTACTCCATTCCCAAAATATATGTGCGTGATTACCCACATTCCCACAACCCCTCCAGCATGCCTCTGACTGTGGACTGTTAGCATATTTTGATATCATCAATGGTGTTCTAAAAAACCTAATTTTTGTTTTCCAGTCAAACTCTTTCCAATTATGGCTATTGATCCCCTTATGAGATTCTGAACATGTTTTCCCAAATATCATCCTTAATTTTTTCATTAAGTTCAAATTCCCATTTTGCCTAAATATGAAGGGTGTTATCTGTTGAATCCAGAATTAGTCTATTGTAAATGTGTGATATGTGTCTAATATGTAATTCTTTTTGTTTTTTTATATCAATAAAATACTGTTCCACATTAGTTGGGACTTTTTTGAATATGTCCTTTTCTTTATGATTTGTAATATAGCTTCTTAATTGTAAGTATCGAAAGAAATCACTTGATGACAACATAAATTTGTCTTTAAGATCAGAAAATGAATGCATAGTGTTTTCATTAAATAACTGATCAATTATCATAAGACCCTTATCGCACCATGTTTTAAAAATGACATCCCATTTAGATGGTAAGAACTCAGGGTTATCTGCTATAGACATAACTCTTGATACAGTTGCCATTCCTCTTAGTTTTTTTTAACTGTTGTCCAAACTCTCAGAGTTTGTTTAACACACATATTTTTAATTTTAATCTTTTTCTGAGATTGTTGTGTCATAAAGGCTAATGCTGAAAGAGGAACATTTGGTACAGAACCTTGTTCCATACTCACCCATCCCCTCTCAGCATCATTGTTTATCCAGTTCACTATAGCTGTGAGCTGAGCGGCCCAGTAATAATATCTTAAATTAGGGAGACGTAGCCCTCCCTTATCTTTTCCTAAAGTTAACGTTTTTAATCTTATTCTGGGTCGTCTGTTCTGCCAAATGAATCTAGATATTAATTTATCTAGCATGTTGAATGTGGATACAGGAATCCATATGGGTAGGGACTGAAATAAAAAGAGAAATCTAGGTAAAATATTCATTCTTATTGTCTCAATCCTACCAAACAATGATAGTGGTAGCACCTCCCACCTCTGTAAATCCTTTTTAACTGCGTGAATTAGTTTGTCATAATTTGCCTGATACAGCTGTGAAACTCTGGGTGTAATAACAACCCCTAAATATGTAAATCCCTGTTTTGACCACCTAAATGATGCTCTATTATTTAGTTCTACTGGCCAGTCTCCAGTAATCATAAGTGCTTCTGATTTAGTGGAGTTTATTTTATATCCAAAAATGGATTCCTAAATTTCAAGACAATCTAAAACAGCTGGCATTGAAGAAATTGGATTCTCAATAAATAATAATACATCGTCAGCATAGAGAGCAATCTTTTGACAGTCTCCATTCTCATCTGTAATTCCTTGTATATGTTGATTGCATCTTATACTCTCAGCTAATGGTTCAATGCTTAGGGCGAACAAAACAGGAGACATAGCATCTCCCTGTCTCGTTCCCCTTCCCAAGTCAAAAAACTCTGAGCAGTGACCATTCACCCTAACTCTCGATTTAGGATTTTTATAGAATATTTGTATCCATTTAATAAATGTGTCATGAAATCCCATATATGCTAGTGTTTGATTTAAGTATGCCCAATCCAATCGATCAAATGCTTTTTCTGCGTCTAAACTAAGTAACATTGAGGGAACCTTTCTCTTTTCTGCAATCATCTGTATATTTAGTACTCTCCTAACATTATCAGTACCATGACGTCCACTAACAAATCCTGTCTGGTCCGGTTTTACTAATTTTCTAATATGTGTTTGGATTCTCTCTGCTAAAATTGAAGTTAATATTTTTAGATCCTGGCAGAGTAAACTTATAGGTATATAACTTGTACACTGAGTCGGATCTTTTCCTGCTTTATGGATAACTGTTATTACTGCCTCTGCCCATGACTTTGGTGGATCTCCTTTCTCTAATGCATAATTATACATTTGACATAGAGTTGGGGTTAGCTCATTTATGAAGACCTTGTAAAATTCTCCAGGAAAGCCATCTACTCCTGGGGATTTACTATTCTTGAGTTTTCTAATACTTTTCTTAATTTCCTCCTCTGTAATAGGAGTGACCATTACCCCAGAGTCCCCATCCGTTAGTCTGTTAAGTTTAATAGAATCCAAAAATGTTTAAATTTTTTCTTCCTTATCTAATTGTTCATCTTTTTCATATAATTTTTTATAGTAGTCTTTAAATGCATTTGCAATTTCTTTAGGTTGTGACGTTGTTATACCCGTACATGGATGTTTAATTTTTGGGATAGCTCTACTAGATTTGGCCTTACGTAACTGGAAAGAAAGCAGCCGACTTGCCCTATTACCAAATTTATAATATTTTCTACTTGTATATCTTAGAGCACCTTCTGCTCTATAAGTCAGTAGGTCATCCAGTTTTATTCTATTTTGCTTCAACTGCTCTAGGAGATTTTTATTTCCGCTGTTTTTATGTTGATATTCTAATCGTTTTATTTCCTTCTCAATTTCCATTCGTTCAAAAACCCTTTGCTTTTTTATTCTGGATGTAAGTGCAATGATCTTTCCTCTCATTACTGCTTTGGCAGCGTCCCATAAGATAGACGGAGTAACAGATCCATTATCATTTGTTTTAATATAATCTTCCCATTCCTGCTGAATTTCTTTTTTGTGTGTTTCATTATTCAGTAATGAAACATTGAACCTCCAATATTTAAACTGATTATATTGGCCCAAGTGTAATTTTAAAACAACAGGGCTATGATCTGACAAAGTAATGGGCTCTATGTTGCACTCTATTACTCTGTGCATACCAGTTTTTGAGATGCAGAAAAGGTCCAGTCTAGAATAGCTTCCGTATGTTTTTGACATAAATGTAAAATCTTTCTCTTTTGGATGGAGATATCTCCAAATATCAACCTGCCCAGGTCACTCATCATCCCCAAAGCTGTATTTGTTTTACGTGACAAGGGTCTCTTTTCTATTGGAAGCCTATCCATGTACGAGTTTAGAACACAATTAAAATCTCCACCTATCACTAAAATTCCTTCTGCTTTATCTGCCACAAGTAAGGAGATTTTCTTAAAAAAATTTGGGCAATCTTCGTTTGGTGCATATAAATTTAAAAAGGTTATTTTAATACCACCTATTGTCCCCACCACCATGACATATCTTCCATTTATATCTTTAATAATTTTGTCCTCTGTGAAGTAAACAAATTTACTAATCAGTATGGCTACCCCCCTTTTTCTCCCTTTTTCTCCCTACCATATGATGCACTAAAGACCTCATACACCCATTCTCTTTTCAACTTTAGATGTTCTTTGTCTGAGAGATGAGTCTCCTGTAACATTGCAACACCACATTTTAATGTCTTAAGCTGATTCAGTATTTTTTTCCTCTTTACCGGTCCTGTAATTCCCTTCACATTATAGCTAACACAAGTTAAACTCTCCATGACTGTTAATTAGATGAAGTGCTCCTTTGGATTTACAAAGCCAAAAACCACTAGCATTACTGTCCCTATTTAAGTGTATACCTGAAACATAATATCTGCTGCTGTCAAGAAAAAAAGAAAAAAGAACTTGAACATCGAACTGAACTTCACATCCCGCTGGTTGTGCTTCCCACAAAAAAAAAAGACCAGACATAAATATAGAAAAGCAACCAGCTCCCGATTGAAAGTGGGCAGAGTGACTCGATCTCTCTGGGAAATAAACACTTCGCGTGTGTGCGACCTTATTACT
Source organism: Danio tinwini (assembly GCA_903798205.1). NCBI lineage: Eukaryota > Metazoa > Chordata > Actinopteri > Cypriniformes > Danionidae > Danio > Danio tinwini. Next base: position 107,763 of record CAIGQZ010032392.1, read on the forward strand.
CCCACAGCTCCTTTGAAAAGGTTGCGGCCTGGCGGGCGAGTGTAGTCCACTCATGAAATGTTATAATGTCCGCCATTATTGAAAACCCAACATTATGTCCTAATGTAGTCACGGTAAATATCAGTTAGATCACAGTCTCGTTATTTGTCCTCATGGTGGAAAATATAAGTTCTTACCTCAAATCTACAACAAATGATAGGGAAAGTATAACAGTAATTATAATCCTTGCCAATATGTTTGTGAAAGCGATCACTTTTTTTTCTGTCGGAAAAGAAAGCTTTGACATCCACATCTGACAGCGTAGCTTGATTAATCCTACGACGGCCACTTCTCCGCATCTGCCACTGCGCTTTTGACAGCTCCATCTCCAGAGCGTCATGTTCCCCCACCGGCATCTTGATCCCGAGCTCCCGAAGTGTTGGCGCAGCATCCGTCAGGGTGTAAAAAGTTTTGTCGCCAGACTCCAGGCTGATCTTCAGTTGTGCAGGATAGAAGCTCCGTGCCCTTATATCCTTAGTTTTGAGTTGTCTGATCACATCTCGCACATGAGCCCTTTTTCTCTGCAGATCAGGAGAGTAGTGATTGTTGAAATAAATTTGTTTGTCCTTATACATGACTTGTTTTTGAATCCAGGCCTGGCGTAAAATCGCTTCTTTCACTGGAAATTCTGCAAATTTTACCACTATTGATCTGGCTGATTCTGTACTTTTTGGCCTGGGAGCTAGAGCTCTGTGAGCCCTTTCGATTTTTATGTCACCGTTGGGCAGGGAGTTCAAAGTTGAAGTGAGTAAGTCTTTTACGAACTCAACGAGATTCTTCCCTTCCTCGCTGTTTTCAGGTACTTGATAGATTCTCAAATTATTCCGTCTTAGTCTGTTTTGAAGATCATCGCACCTGGCAGATAGTTCTACCTCCCGTAGCAACAGGTGTCGAATCGCTCCCCCGTGTAGCATTACAGAGTCCTCGTTGTTACCAATGCGTTCTTCGGCCTCAACGATACGCGTTTCCAGCTTTGATACTTGGTCTTTCAATTCTCCGACTGAAGTTTTCAGTCTTGTCAGAGATTCTTTCGTTCCGACGTGACCCTGTTGATTTTCTTTTCGCAGTTGTTTAAGTTCACCAACCAGATCCGTAATGGCTGACTCTGTGTGTGCCCGAGTCTGAATTGGACTCGGCGATTGTCTTTTTTCGTCTCTCTCCCTCAAGTTTTCATGTTTTGTCCCAGATTTAGCGTGTCTACTTGACGAGCTCATCTTTATGATCTAGATGGTGTTTTATTTACCGTGTATACTTAAATTTAAACAGGTTTTACAATAAATTCGCGGAGACCACGTTTTCCGATGTCTATCCAGTCATGGCGTCACAGGAAGTTCTCGGTAGGATGTTTTTTGAAAAGAAAACTCTGGTTCAAATGTATGAATTAAGTTTATTTTACTTGGATATCTAAACACGTAAAAAAAAAAAAAAAAAAAAAAAAAAAAAAAAAAAAAAAAAAAAAAAGAGTATGACAAAACTCTTACTAAAGAGTGATTTTATAGACAGTTTACATTTTTTTATGTGTGCATGCATGGATCAAAGGAAATATATTTTCTAGCTTCTGTAAGTATAAGAAGTAAGTTTTAAAATCACTTTGAAAAAAAGTCATTACACGTTTTATCAGTTTATTTACAGCAGCTGTTACGGTTGCCTGGTGATGAGATCTGTCCTCTGTAGGCTAGATCGTCTCATTCAAAATGCACTGTTTGGCTTGTGTGGACATTTTTTTTTAAATTAGTGGTAGAATATACTTTTAGTAGAGGAAAATATTTTAATGCAATCATATAAATACAATTAATGCAATGTATCACATCTGTAACCAAAGGAATAAAATAACAACCCTTGCAAATATAGTCAAAACCATCCATCTCACATAAGGGCAAATTCATAAGGTTTAAAATGGACTTATAAAACCACTTCTGGAGATTTGTTTGCAAATACCTAAGTAACATAAATTTTAGGTAGATATCAGCGAACAAATGAACATATAGCATCAATCATTATGCTCATTATACTATATTTTAATCCTCATAACATGTTCGTTGTTCAGCAACATTTCATATTTAAATTAAGTTTGAACGTTTCTATAAAATATAGCTTTTTTGGCGGGTCAGTCACTTGGGCATGAATATATGACTAAAGCATAAAGAAATAAGGAATGAATATACAGTAAGTATTCTGGTTAATGCTAGTGAAACAAAAGTTTCATAGACTCATAGAGGTCTACATTTTTGTTAATGGTTTTAATGCAGGGGTAGCCAATCCTGGATCTGTAGTGTCGCCATCTTTCAGACTTTTGTTCCATATTGACTTGAACACACCTTCCTTTTATTTTTGAGAACACATTGTTTACTACAGTTTCAGCTTGATGAGTGTTTAAGTTAAAATCTGTTATGGATAGTGATAGCTACTTTACCAAGGTTCTAAAGGATTACAAAAGACTTTGACCTCAGGACTCTTTAAAAACTGACCATCGACTGTAAAAGATGACCATTTTGCTAAGTCAGATCATTTGATGTGCGTTTGAGTAGTTTATCCAAGTAAATGATAGTTCACTGTTTTCTGAAAAGAGACGTGTGCTTCATACAGTATTTCTTTTTACCAGGAGTTGATTCGTCTTCTCCAAAAAACACTGCGTAGCTCTCAGTGTGATTGGCCTTCCACTGTGGGACCTCACAATCATTACTTAGAAGAAAATGAGGTAGACAAAGCCTTGACAGAGCAAGACACTCACATAAAAGACCTCTGTAGCCACATGGAGAAGCTAGCTTTGGAAAAAGAGAGTCTTCAGCAGGAATTGAAGGGTTTGAAGAATAAAGTTGGGGAGATAAACGAACAACTTGGCATGCTCATGGAGACCATTCAGGCCAAGGACGAAGTCATCATGAAACTTTCCCAGCCAAGTGGTGAAGGAGAAACCCAGTCAGCTGAATGCAACTCACCTACTGTGACTAGGGAACAACAAGAGTTGAACACCTTGAAGGTAAAACAAGATCAGTGTCTTTCCACTTTCCATTTAGTATAGTAAGAATGAAGAAGAACAGTGTAGATAAATATAACAATAACTATCAGTGTACTACACCAGCAGAGATCATCACTTTTATGTTAGGCACTTGGTGTAGTTATGTTGTGTCATTTTAAATGTTGTTTTTTTCAAAGCATAATGGATTTAGATTTCTTTCTGAAAGGCTGAATCATTCTGAAAGAGATTTCAGCCATAGTTTTTTATAAGTTGTGATATCAATTATATTCTGCTATTTTATGCCTAGAATGTTGTTTTGAAATTAAATGCTCATGGGCATGGTAATCAACCTAGGTGTAAGTTGGTTTTAAGACATTTTAGCTGTCTCAGTAGTCATTAATAAAAAGTCTAAGTAATATTTTTGTTGTTGTGTTGTTTTAACTGTAAAAAATAGTTTGTATTATTAGAATTTAAAATTTAATTTTAATGTTTTTGTTTTACACATTTTGAAATAGAGATTTGTTAAACAATGTTGCATAAATACATTTGAAACACAGTATGTTGTTTTAGTAATTGTGGCATGATAACAGTACATACAATACTGCTAAAAACGTTGGTCTCTGTAGTGCCTTACATAAAACTTGGATGGGGTTTTATGCTTTTCCAGGATAGTCTACAGGGATACAAATCCCAAAATAAGTTCTTGAACAAAGAAATCATCGAGTTGACTGTCTTGCGAAGAAATGCTGAATCCAGAGAGAAAGTGCTTGAGGCAAAGGTTTGTGACTTCAGCTAACCAAGTATATATAATGTAAACTGTTGTTGGTGTTAGGTTGCAGGTTCATTATGTGTTATGTTGGCATTACATTTTCCTTTTAGTCCTAGCATTCCATTATCCTCTGCAAGTTGTCTGTGCAAGCTTTTTTCCCTAAAAAATCATTTTCTTATGTTCTTTGCACTTTTTTCTTTTTTGGGGTGCTGTACAGTACAATAGTTTGGAAGCCAAGCTATGTCAGGTGGAGAGTAAGTACCTGGTTTTACTACAGGAGGTGAAGTCCCCTGTATACTCCTCCTCAGAACAGAGCCCTAGTGGAGATGTCATCACCCGCTTACTTGAAGATGCACTACAGGTGGAGAGCACAGACCAACAGGAACACCCTGTCCTTAAACCCAATGCTGTCAGGTAAATTTGTCAGAAAATTGAAACACCAGTCTAAAAAATTATAAGGATCATGCCAGAAAAAAAATATATTGTTGTACTTGCTGTTATAATAGATATGATCAGTGTTCACAAAACAAAACTCTCGTCTTAGGGCATCTTGATCATTTATGAAAACTGAGCTGCAAACATTTTTGTCACATAAAAGCTTACAAGATGACGTTTTTATATCAGAATCTATTCAGTAACATGCAGGAAATTGTTTTTGTGGTGGTGTTTTTTTTTTTATATTCATAAATGCTTGACACAATTTACATATTACAGACTTAACAGTACACAGTAGCCAGTAATAACAGTTTACCTGTATGTGTTAAACTAGCCTAACTTAACTAAGACTAACTTAACTAAAACTAGTGGATGTTTGGGTAAAATTATAGCATTAATGTGGCTACATTAAACTGGTTGTTATTTAAATGAAGTGTAAAACTTACACTTGTTTTTCCTTATTATTTTTTCTATTGCTAATAGAGCTCTAAAAAGCCCAGCTGCACATGTTTTAGTCATAATTTTTTTTTTTATTATTTTTTAGGAGGTCACATTTAAAAATTGGATTCATAACATTGAATTTTGATTTGCAAACAATACATACAGTGATTAATGCTATAATGATTTTCTTATTTAGTGAGTATGATATTTATGGCTTCAAAACTGTCCCGGAAGAGGAAGATGAAGAAGAAAAACTTGAAGCAAAAAAGAGAGCACTGGACCTAAAATCCCTCTCCCTGACAGACCAGGAGACGTCAGTTCGAGTGAAGTGGGACAACTATCTGGCCATAACCATGAACAGAGAGATGGTTCGATCTCCAGACCTGAAGGCACTGATGCGAGGCGGGGTACCTCACATACATCGTTCAAAAGTTTGGAGCTGGTGTATTAGCTTCCATGTAAAGAAGATGCGTGACTGCCAGCCAAAAGATTACTATCATAACCTTCTGTGCATGGCAAATGATAAACCCAATCCAGCCTGCAAGCAGATAGAGCTTGATCTCCTGCGAACATTCCCTAACAACAAGCATTATGCCTCTCCTGATTCTGATGGTATCCAGAAACTTAGGAATGTGCTGCTGGCTTTTTCCTGGAGGAATCCAGACATTGGCTACTGTCAAGGCCTCAATAGGTAGTAGATCTAAATTATTTAATCAGTCCTTAATTTAATTATGGTTAAAGCAACATCAACGTCTGAATGCCTAGATTTGAAAGAGATGTTTCATTCTTTCAGGCTTGCAGCTATTGCTCTTCTGTATTTGGACCAAGAAGATGCTTTCTGGTGTCTTGTGGCCATTGTGGAGGTTTTCATGCCACATGACTATTACACTAAAACACTGCTCGGTTCACAGGTACCATTGTCAAAAATGTCACTCACTTGAACAAACCCAGTAATCTTTTGAACTGAATATTCCTGAGATATTGAACTTATTTCACAGTGATGAAACTTTGTAACCAATTTTTTATTAGTACTTGTTTATCTCTGTAAACCTGCTTTGAACAATCTGCATTGTAAAAAGTTCTAAGACCGGTTACTCACTAAAGCTAAGCAGGACTGAGCCTGGTCAGTATCTTGATGGGAGACCTCATGGGAAAACTAGGTTGTTATTGGAAGTGGTGTGAGTGAGGCCAGCAAGAACACTCAACCTGCATTCTGTGTCCTAATGCCCCAGTATAGTGAATGGGACACTAAACAGTGAGTACCATCTTTTCTTTAAACCGAGGTCCTGACTCTCTGTGGTCAGTAAAAATCCATCGCACTTCTCGTAAAAAAGAGTAGGGGTGTAACCCTGGTATCCTGGACAAATTCCCTCCATCGACCCTTACCTATCATGGTCTCCCAATCAACCCCATCCACCAAATTGGCTCTACCACTGTCTCTCCACTCCACCAATAGCTTGTGTGTGGTAAGCGCACTGGCGCTGTTGTCCTGTGACTGCCGTTGCATCATGCAAGTGGATGCTGCACACTGGTGGTGGTGGTGTAGAGAGAACATTGCAGCTATTAAACATGTTTACTGTATATGCTGACCTACTTGTAATGTGATGTTGAATTGAAACCATGGTAATGGCGTGCTGATACTTAAGGCTGTGATTGCTGATATATGTTACTGCAGTATTAAAAAAAGACCTGCCTATGGTGATAAATCTGTTAAATTTACTTGGTTGTATTTTAAAATAGTTGGTACTTGTTTTTTTGTTCTGTTTGTTAATTGTTTTGATTGTTTGTGATTATAGGTAGATCAGCGTGTGTTTAAGGATCTGATGTATGAGAAGTTACCCAGACTCCATGCTCATTTTGAGCACTATAAAGTTGACTTCTCTCTCATCACCTTCAACTGGTTCCTTGTTGTGTTTGTGGATAGTGTGGTCAGTGACATCCTCTTCAAGATCTGGGATGCTTTTCTCTACGAGGGGCCAAAGGTATGAAGTATTTTATTGGCATGTTCTAAAATAAATCATCTGTTCATTGATTATGTACTGTATTAATACTGTTTTCACATGGAGCCTAAATTACTTAGTTCTTTATATCCACAAAAGCACATCACATAAGACATTTTTTGACAAAGCTAATATAAACATTGTAAGTCCTTGATGAGTGCTGACAGATTTTTTTTCATTGACAGATAATTTTCAGATTTGCTCTTGCACTCTTCAAGTACAAAGAAGAGGAATTTCTGAAACTCCAGGATCCTATGACCATTTTTAAGTACCTTAGGTACTTCACACGTACAATCTTGGATGCAAGGTGCTTGTGTTAATAAAATAATACAATAATTGTAACTTTTGAAAAGTAATTATTAGATTATTAAGTTACTATTGATTCTGTGTTTCTTACAGAAAGTTGATGGCCATGGCCTTTGTGGACATGAACCCATTTCCACTGAGACAGATCCAGAACAGGCGTACATTCCACCTAGAGAAGGTCCGTCTTGAACTCACAGAACTTGAAGCCATTCGTCAGACCTTCTTGCGGGAGAGAGAGACTACCATGGATGGCCGCACACTTATCAGTGATGACGAAGAGGAAAGCTGAAGCACAGCTAATAAGAGGCCAGACATCCAAGCTGATCAAAACCATGACATGTATTATGCTTTTCAAATTTCAATGAACAAAATGTGACTTTGAGAAACCAAAGGACAGTATTGTTTTAATGTTATCAAAATGTATGCCTTTATAATGTTTATTTTATTTTTAGTTTTGATCTATATATTTTCCATTTGTACATACTGACAAGTATTAATATAACAAAGTAACAGAAGAACTTTTTATTTAGGTAGTAACAATTGTGCTGGTGCAAATTGGATAACTGTCATTCTTATGATACACCATTATTTTTGGACATATTGGGATATGCAATCCTGGGCACCAGCACTTTTTTTAGTCATACTAATTAAAACGTTTATTTGTTTACATTAACTTCAATACTTGTATTATATGAATACAATTTTTATTAATCATATTCTGGGTTCAGAGGCCTCTTTCTAAACATTTTATAGTTTGTCACATTCTGAGTAATTGTGGGCAAATCAAGCAGTGGGAATAAAAAAAATCATAAGAAGACAAAAATCAACATATGTGACATGGATCTATCTCCCAGTACTTCCCTTTCCATTTAGGTGTCTTATTAGTTCAAGTTGTGATTTGTTACAGAAAACTTAAAATTAAAAAGTTTACTGTAAGAGCTGGTCTCTCTCATAATGGACTTTTTCCCCAGATATTGAGGTTGCACATAGGTTTACTTACACTGCGCTTGTAGAGCAAAATGTATTGTGCATTGTGAGATCTTGCTTTATGACAGCTTAATTTCACATGTACAACATTGTTATCTGTTTTTGGAGATTGCTTAGACTAGGATTTTAAAACCCAATAAATCTGGGATCATTCCTTTAAGTTAGTTGATGGCTGTACAAATAGGTGTACGTAGCCATGAAGTAACTTGTGTGAACAATAGCACAAAGTTTTACTAAGCTATGATTTTAAATGCCATAGTTGCTGGAGCTCAACACAACGTCTTGTATAAAACTTTGTGTATGGAAAACTTGTTTTACAACATTATTATTGTAGTATAATTATATTTTTTAATTACTTAAATACCTTACACTCTTAGAAAAAATGGTACAATCCCATGTCACTGGGGCAGTACCTTTTTATGGAACAGGATTGTACCATAAGACAAAGAAACAATTTTGTACCATTGCAGTTTGTACCTTTTAAGGGCATGATTTGTACCATGGGAAACCAAAATGTACCTTTGGTTTTTAAAACCTGCAAATACAATAATGTACCTTCATCAAAGGTACAAATGTAATCCATGAAGGTACCATTACAGTGACAAGACGCTTTGTACCTTAACAGTGTCAAATGTGTTCATTCAAGAACTATTTAAAGGCATTTTGCTATATCCAAAATATGTCAGTTTATTTTCAGTAAATATAAAACATCAAATACTTTTTTAAACAATGTTTTTGTTTTTGTGTGTAAATGCACCTTTTTCCATTTACAATAAAGAATAAAAAATACTTCAACATAAATCAAAAGATCTATTTTTTGTTAAACATTTCACAACAATTTTTACAAAACTGTTACAGAAATACATTCTCCCATGTACAATATAAAACATTTTTTCTTCAATTTTCACACAATACCTTTGTAATCACTTAAAAGTAGAAATAGAGTTATGCAAAGAATTGTAATGAAATATGCACAATGTTTGATTTGTTTTACAATACTAAAATGTCTGCATGAACACTTTGCATATGCAGGACTTTGGCCAGCTCACGTGCGTAGTGGAAAGCAAATGCCAAAAGGTGTGGATATCAATACTAAAAAAGTATTTATCAGTAAAAGCTTACCAAATGTTTATTAAAATTGCCTTAAATATTTAGTTTACAATATCTATAGTTTTGTTTTACAAATTGTTTTGTTTTATAGAACTTAATAACTAATGTTAATAAGTTTCTTTAAACACATGATTTTAAATGACGATTCATGTTTTAATATGGAACGTATTCATAAAATCACTTTGCCTTTCCAGTAATATTTGTTTTCATAGATATTGTAATAAAGAAGTTGTCCAACACTTGCGTACCTTTTTTATGAGAACAATTGAGTACCTTCATTTCAGTTGTACCATAAAAGGTACAGAATAGTATTATTATGTAGAATCTGCCCTTTTTGTTTTCATGACTTTAAAAGGCATGAAAATGAAAATCATCTTTTGTAAGGGGTTTTGACAGAACTGTGTGTAGGTATAGTGTGTCCACGGTCATATTGGGAAGATATAAAAACAAAGTGTCTTTTTTTTAATTTCCTGATGTTAAAATAGGATCCAAATCACTCATTTTGAGGCCAACCGCTATGTGGTAGGAGTGCGGTTTTCCTGCCCACCGAATTGATTGACAGCCGTGTATTAACATGTCTCCATAGTAATGTGTATAATCATATCAACAAGACAGGATGTGTGCAAAGCAACCAGGATTAAAAGATTTGTTCAGCTCTCTGTGATCATCAATCATCATCTAATGTGATCAAGAATAAGTTTTACAGGTTTAAAAATTTTTTAAAAATTGCATGCTTGTAATGAATTACAGCGTTTTATTTCAGCTTTATTTTATCACCACAGCCGCATGTCAGTACAATTATAAAAGACGATGCTTCAATCCCGGTTTGAGGACATTAAATCTGGTTTATTTTGTACATTAACATAACGGATATCTACACAGCAGTGTATATTAATGTGTATCCGGTCACATTTGCCGTGCAAAAACTGCAAAGTTAAACTCGTGCACTGTTGGTGTTTGTGTGTGTGTATGAACTTTCTAAGGACATTGTGTGCATTTAAGGCTTGAATTATCTCCACAACAAATACATCAAATAATCATTGGTAAAGTTCTTACGGTAGTATTTTTTCACAAATGTTATGTGAGATCTGCTTCCTTCAAGTCTGTGAGTAGCTATGTTTCCATCCAAAAATGAAAATTTAACTATGCACAAAACTGGATTATCGCATAAAAGATGTGCGAATAAAGCAGCGTTTCCTTCCAACGAGTTAAAGCAAACAAGATCATCACTTCCTGATTAACTGGCGCCAAATATCAACAGTAAAAACTGAATTTGCTGCAGTAAGAGAAGCTACGTCAATCTTTTCTTCATCTAATAAATGACTTCAGAAGGCAATCCTGACACACAGTGAACACGCGGTGGCGTTTGAAGGTGTCAGACGCGGAGCACAGACGCTCTTGATTCTACATGTAATTAATAATATAATGACACTAATCCATAAACAGTAAGGTGTTTTAGAATGACCAAAACAACATTTTAGATGGTTTATAATGTGCTCAGCCTGCTGGTTTGTCCATTTACACACATTTTTATCATCACATGACCTTTTTTAATGTGCATACTGGAATTTGTGCGGTACAAGTGTTTCCATTGTAGTTTATGTGCATCTTTTCTTATCGAATTAAAGTTTTTTTTCTACTCAGTTATGCGCATGTTTTTTATGCTCATTTTCAAAATTGATGCGCATCATGACGTTTCCATCAACCGTTTTTTATGCACATATCCAAAATGCGCATAAAAATAGGTGGATGGAAATGTAGCTACTGTGCTGTTTGTCTGACGCAGCTGAGGTGGATATTGAGGGACACTGACAGGCATGTGTGAACAGTGGGTGGAGAAAACTAGCATTAAAGGCACAGGCCACAGAAACTGCTAGATAGTGTTCAAAGTAGAAAATTCTAACATTCTAAATGGTGTAATAAATAACCTAATGGGTGTTTTGAGCTAAAACTTTACAGACAAATTCTGGAGACACAAAATACTTATCTTAAATCTTGAAAAAGGGGTAAAATAGATGCCCTTTAAATTTAAATGAGCTGCTTTTCCCCGACCAATAAAAAATAAAATAATCTCAATTCAATTCATCTTTATTTGTATAGCGCTTATACAATGTAGATTGTGTCAAAGCAGCTTCACATGGAAGTTTATAGTGAATTGAAACAGTGTCAGTTCAGTTTTCAGTGTTTAAGTTCAGTTTAGTTTAGCTCAGTTCAGTGTGGTTTAATAATCACTACTGAGAGTCCAAACACTGAGGAGCAATTCCATCGATGTGCAGCTCTACAGATCCCGAACCATGCAAGCCAGTGGCGACAGCGGCGAGGAAAAAACTTCACCAATTGGCGAAAGTGAAGAATTTAAAAAACCTCGAGAGAAACCAGGCTCAGTTGGGCACGACCATTTCTCCTATGGGATCTCAGCGAAGACACGTCTGTCCTTGGAGCATCACAGGAATCAGTCTCTTAAAAAACATGCCATCCACTGACTAAAAATCCATACATCCATCAGTTCACCACAAATACCATCCATTAAGTACAAATCCATCCATTCATCGTGTAGTAGCAGTGCATAGAGCAGAAACCATCAAACTCGTGTCTGAATAGAATGCTCTGTACATCCCTTCCCTCCCATCGCCACAGTATCCAATGGTGTTTTTGTAGAGCCAACCACAGGATTCACATCTGGAGAGCTTGAACTCCACTCTATATTTGACCAAGTAACAGTGTGAGGAAGGCTCCATCTCTTTCATCATAAACATCTAAAGAACCTTTCTGAACAGGTTTGATGGTATAGCTGAATTAAAGACAAAATACACACACACACACACACAAAATAATAAATGACAAACGTAAAAGTTAAAAGTAAAAAAAACAACTAAAATAATAAAAATCAAATAAATCCAAGCATACATCACTAAGACCTATTGTATCCATGGCTGAAGGAAAAAAGATCAAGTGTATGATATTTGCACATATTTGCATACATATTTTGTAATTATAAAATGAAAGGTGTATGTATATACACAAACATACACACACATACATACATATACATACATATATACATACATACATACATACATACATACATACATATACATATATATATATATATATATATATATATAT
>CAIGQZ010032392.1:129934-147382 GCA_903798205.1 Danio tinwini
ATATATATATATATTTATTTATTTATTTTATTTTTCTTGTGAAATGCATATTATGTATGCATATTATGCCTATTTTGTTACTCAACCTTGAGATGACCATGTTATATTGTAAGTATGTACCATTTTGTATGTTTAGCTTACAACAATATTTTTTTAAAAACTGACATGGCCAAGAAGTGGACTGGACCATACAGCAACCAACTCTTTTAGGAAGCGCAGAATCTAGAATCTTCCACGTGGTATTTCTGCAATGCTTTCGCAATCTAAGCACGACAATTTCACCACAAACAACCATAACTCCAACATTAATGTCCCCGTCTTCCCAACAGTGTTGCTGTATAACCAGACTGGCAGTAGGACACGCTCTGTTGTTTAAGGTGGCTCTCTCAGATAAGCACAGCACTCATAGCAATCGATGAACATTTGTGTATTTACTTCAGCTTTCCGCAACTCGCTCTGCAGTGTTTTTCAAAACATGTGCACTGCAACTTCCTCTCACTTCCGATTCCGCTTCTGCTTTTATTCACTTGTTAATTGTGACGTCATGCGGAGTGGCTTCCTGGTCCAATCACTCTATCAAACTGTATAGGGAGACTCAACAAATGGTAATAATAGACGTTTACAATGCACTGTAATACTTTTAAAATTTTAAATATCCATGCCTAATATCCGATGGCCATAAAGTAATTAATTTGTTATAAATTGTTAAAATTCTGGTATTTGTGATGCAGCAAGTCCAGAGATTGTTGTGTACACTATGATTTCATATATAATTCACTTTAATGTGTCATATGGCTAAAAAGTCATAAACGAATATTTTCTCAATTGAAATAAGTAGCGGCTTGGACCCAGAAACATTAGAAGTAGTATACGTAATACATACATCATCATGACCTATTTAATACAGTCATTGGTTATGACTTAACAAGCGGATTTAACCTGAATCTATTCGCCACTTGTAACGTCATTCCGTTTCTTCATTCACGATTGGTTATTTCAGTGCAGATTGTGCGGTCCCATTCAGAGACCGTCACAGCCCTAACAGCTCAAATTTTCCATACTCAGAAAGGTTTAATAAAGTTGAGCAAAAAAATTACAGACACATTCTAGAGACAAAAAAAAAGACTTATCTTAAATCTTTAAAAAGGGGTAAAATAGGTCCCTATTAATGTTAATATTAGTATTGTATTTGATTATGATTTTGCATAGTGAACCCCTATTAATTATGTCATGTATGGACAAATTCATTGTAATTTATGTAAAACCCATTATAATCAATTAGCACTAAAAAGTTTATATAATTTTCCCCATTTCATTATTATTTTATTATTATTATTCAGATTATAGCCTTATGCTATTATAAACTATTACATGCGATTTAGGATACTTTGTACTGTAATTAATGTAATTATTTTTACTTTTTATACAGCTCACTGATTAGGCTCAAATGAAAACATTTTAGTGATCGTTATGTCTCAACGCTAAAAGAAAAGCAATGCCACTAATACCTCCAGCGGGACAGGTGGGGGAGAAACTGGGTCAGGGGTCAAACTGTGTACGTCACAAGCTCCTAAGATGGCGTTTTGATGACGACGGTAAGAAGCGAGGACCCCTGCCCTTGTTCGAAAGGTAAAAAAACATATCTGTTTACACATGTATGCATCTATGTATGTATGTTTTCTTTTATGATACAAAACGTTTCGCTACAGGCTACAACTAAGAAACCGATCGTGATTATTACAACACCAGTGGCATTGAATGCAATACGTGATCCGCTTGCCTAACCCACAGCTTGGCAACGTACCATTTCCTGTTTTGTTTATCATTATTATCATTATTATTACTATTACTACTAATACTACTTTGGTTGTTTTGCGATATTTAAATTGCTTGGTGTTTATCTCTTTGAAAATGCCTTACGTTACCGGATCCAGGCGTGGTGTAAAGTAGCCTAAATTAATTAAATTGACATGAAAACACGTCTTACGATCACACGTTATTGTATTTTGATCTAACTTGCCGATGCCCTTTAACGATCTTGGCCTTTTTATACGCGTATATTGAGGTAAAGTTGTTTTTTTTTATTCGCACATTTGTTCAGTGACAACTTAAGACATGCTCTCTATATTGTTTACCGTGGTACTTTCAATTCGGTCTGAAGTCACGTGTATATGTGACTTGAAAACAACATTAGCACTGTTTTATTGTGAAGAATGTTGTTCTTTGGTTGTCATTGGCTGCTAATGATTTCACTATTTAGAATTTGCAAATAATATTTTTTATGAAATTATATTATTAAGGAGAAAGTCAGAATTCTTGAATATTAAACCAACTTTACCAAATTTTTGCGTATAATGCCGTCTTGAGCATGTTGATATTAGTTTTAAAAACATTTTGAAAAGGTAAAACCAAAACAGAACACCTGTGTCGTTTTTAAGTTTCAATCAAATTCATGAGTATGTATGTATGTATACATGTATGCATGTCCTTGCAGTAAAATCATAAGGCGGATCGTTTTAATTTCAGGTCATTGTTTACTTTTTTATGACAGTGTATGTATTGTATTGCAATATCACACTGCATTCTAAAACTACTTATGTGCTTTGTTGTCCATTTTTGTACTTAATTGCAACGAAATATCAGTAGATTTGAAGTGGATCATAATTTCTGATTCACTACTTCATGGCAGTGTAAGTATTAGGCTACAGAATACAGTCTTATACCTTTCTAGTGAAATTCCTCTTTTCTTCAAATCAAAGTCTGGTTCTGCTATATATATATATATATATATATTTGTATGTATGTGTGTGTGTATTTATATAGGCCAATGTACACTTTTAATTAATGTTTTTAAACATTAAAATTGAAAATAAATAAACGGAAAGGCTATCCTACCACATAGGTTATTTACAACATTTAGTCATTTAGCTGATGCTTTTGTTCAAAGCGACTTACGGTTGAGGAGGTATTCAGAGATTCAACAAGAGGGAATGCAAACAAGAAGTGCTAGTTATACAAAGTAACTTGTTTGTGCTCAGATAATTTAGTACTAGAGTAGGAGTGCTTTTTTTAAGGGAGAGTGCTTCTACAGGTGATTTCGGAAGGGTTTTTATTTGTTGTTTGAGGGTTACTAGTGAATCCGCAGTCAGAGTGGGAATGGGAAGATCATTCAACCAGTAACATTGTCAAATATTTTTAACTGCAACTTGGTTGTGACAGAATAGTAGGGGTGCAATGGTACTACAGACAAATTGCCCTGTTTGGTTTGTATCAAGGTTAAAGGTGCAGTAGGTAGGGCTGGGCAACAATTTGATAACTATCACGATATATATTTTTTCGATAAAACGATAATGACAGTTCAACGAAGTGTTTGGTAATATTTATGTACTACACGTAAAGCTGCGCAGGCATTTTGCAGCCTGCATTTCCATATCCCTCATGTAGCACAAGTTTACAGCCATGGAACTTGGAGGAGTAAGAAAAAAATAAGGTAAAAAAGAAAAAAGGTCATTGTTGACAAGAAACGTCACTAAAATTCATCATCTAGAGCTACATAGTTTTTTGAAAACCGCCACAATACAGAGCAACGTGCACTGCAAACTGCAGTCTGATGAATGAGAGCACTCAGAAACTTGTTGTGTGAAGGGAGAGGCTCCCCGCATGTCAGCCGTGATGCACAACTTTTTAAAGTGAGAGTCTGACAGATAAAATTCTTTAAAACACCCACGGATATAACTGAGATTTGTGCAGGGTTTTATGCATCATGTATAGCAAAGCATAACTTATCCTTTAAATGTTCCTGCTTAACCAGTCATTGATAAGCTCTGTCGATTTAAAGGGTTGTTGACAATTAATAGATCATCAAGTTATCATTAGCATCCCCAAATAAAATTTATAAAGGATATTTTACCCTAAATTCACCACACTTACCATTAAAAGGACAGTTCATCCAAAACTTAAAATTGTCACAATTAACTCACCTTTTACTTGTTTCAAACTTGTTTTACTTTCTGATGTTAAACAATAATATACAATAACTTGTAGGGTAATGTCTTTTGTTGTTGAAAACTTGAACGTTAAATGCTGAATTAAGATTGTCAGACAGCTGAAACATTTCACAAAATGTGTTAAATCAGCTGCACGAAGGGATTGGTATGTTGAAAAGCCTTTAAAATTGATAGATATAAAAATTTGTCATTTATTGTGATAATTATCGATATCGACTGATATGAAAAAAATTATCGTGATCATTTTTTGCCATATCGACCAGCCCTAGCAGTAGGTGATATTATGACAAGTTTTGCTTGCTACACAAGTGAAAATGTGCTAGATATAAAACAGTTTTTTTTGGTTCAGAATTGTAGTTTTATAAAGTACTATAAAGTTTTCTAACTACTACTGACATGGCCTAACGTAGTTGTTGTCTACTGGTGCGTGTTCATGATATCAGGAGGCATGGCTTTGGACGGCAGGGGGGGGACTGTGGGATGGAAGAGGGGGACTGTCTCTTAGATTTTTTTTTTTGTCTCGTTTCTAGGCCAAATATCTACAAATTCTTAAATCAAGGAGCATTTTCTAGACAGCACAACATTGTCAAAATATTATCTTGTTTAAAAAAAAATAGTTATTTGACTTTTTCCTTAAAAACAACCATAATAATCTTCTGTCAAAAGGAAGGAAAATTATTTTGATTACCTCATTGATATATTTTGTTTGCTAGTTTTAAGGAAAAACAATTTTTCCATATTATTTCTAAAAGCAAGACAATATTTTTTGCTTGCCTAGAAATTGTTTCATGATTCAAGACTTTTTAAATATTTTGACTAGAAACATGACAAAAATGGAAGAAAAAAAATGCATTGTGTGCAGTGTGATATCTTTAGTAAAAAAAAACTAAAACAAAAAAGACTTTTATATAGAAATAAACAGAAATTATTTTTAAACAAAAGTGAATTCACTATAACAAGGATGCTACTAAAATAAACTAGGTTTTTCAGGTATCTAACAGTAGTTTACAGGGACAGAAACTGAATTTTATAATCAAATAACAGTACTGTATATAAACTTCACTGTATGAGTGATTCTCATGGAAATCTGGATTTAAAAAGCAATAATAATAAAAAACTTTAACTTAAATTAAGTAGTTTTTTCCAGATATAAAAAAAATGCTGGAACATTTATCTACATACTTTAAACTTTTTACTTAACGTTTAAGTTATTTTTTTTTCTTAGATTTTTTTTTCTCTTGCCAGAGATGTGGACTTGACTTACTTGACTTACAAGTTTTGAGTCCCAAATTTGATGACTTGACAGAATTAAAAATAGACCCAAGACACAACTTGGGCTTCAATGGCTCGAGACTTGACCAGACTTGAGCCCTTTGACTTGATTTGAACAGATCAGAGTCTCTGCAGCTGCTAGCGCTTCACTGTCTCTGCTCGTGCATCACGGCTCTGTGTGTTTGATTTTTATTTTTTTTTTGACGACCAGAAGACATGAGAAACAAGATGCATGGCTGATCACTGCTGCTTCAGTACTCAGTGTCTTTATGATCACTGTCACTGCTGGTGATAAACATCCATTGGCGTTGTTAGGCCAGTTTAAATTTCAATTCAGTCCCTTAAAAATTTGTGGTTTGCTTCATAAACTACACAAATTTCATATTGCCTAATTTCCCTTTAAGTTTCAGCTCCCCATGTTTTAGCACATACTTCAATCTAGTGGCCCAGTGCAGAAACCAAAAGCAAGGTGTGTGTTCATCACTAGATTGTTTAAATATTTGCATCAGTGCAGTTCTTTGTCAGTTCAGAGCAATTAGTGTTCCATCTATTGTAAGGTTTTGGCTGGTTTCTATAGTTCTAGTGATGAACTCAAATAATATATCTTCTTTAGTAAAAATAACAGACCCATATGCCTACAGTATGTTACAGATGACACAATCCATGGCCTTTTCTAATTTTCAATTTCAGGAAGGCCTACTTTGTGTGCGAAGAGCAGGTAATAATTCTCTCTACTCCAGTGTTGCGAATGTGGTCTGCTGATCTAACAGACACAGTGAAACATTATTTAGGAACTGCAATGATCTCCTTGCTGCAGGTCAAAATAAACCCATTTAATGCAAAACTAAATGCATGTCTCCACTGATTATTTATATTACCAGCACAAATAGTCTTGGAGAAAGTTTTGCGTGTTGTCTTGAACGAATGCGTCACAGTTTGTATTGTAATTGAATGAAGAATGATTGACAGGCGAACATGAATTTAACCACTTGAATATTCATCTGTACTTCACATTAAACTATAGAATGGCTTCAGAACATTTGGGATATAGTAGGCAGTGTTTCCTCTATGATTTTTTCCAGCTGTGGTGGCAGGCCTTTGAATTACCAACTACCTATGGCATTTTTTCAATGACAACATTCATTGTATTACAAGTCGAGATCGGATTTATGTAATACGAGCATGCAGATCTTTTTGCTTGCGCGAGGATTTCCTCTGTTCGTGCACAAAACTTCTTGCACGCCCTCAAATATACACTGTTCAAGTGCAAATTTTCTTGTGCGCTCGCAAATAAATGCTGCTGAAGTGCAATTTAGCGTGTTTGTGTAGTGAATATGTCTTTAACGTTTATTAGATTTGCTAGGAATATTTATGAATGTCTCCAATAGATTTACAGAGCGGCATTAATGCGTCCTAAAGTAAAGTGAAACAGCTATAAACTCCAGCAAGATAAAGTCTTTGTTTGTTATAAGCAGAACCATAGACCTTTATCTATAAATAAAGTATAATTATGGAAAATGTGTTCATCCTAACTGAAAGCTACGTCGTGTTTGCTGGCCTCACGCATCACGCACCTGTCAGTCAGTCAGTCACCATGTCACCTTAAAGAGTTAAACAAATAACGCACAGCACAACTACGATTTCAGAAAAGTTTGCTCTGTTATAATTCACTTACCTTTTAATATGTTTTGGTGCGATTTATAACCTGCTATTTAAAATAAACAACAATGTTTTTAATGAGAACCTGTAATCTAGCCGTGGCTGGATGAATTTTGGCGTGGCGCCCTGCCATGAGAGAATGAATGTAGTGGAAACCTTGGTAGGCATACTTGACATCTTTCTAGTGCCTGTAATGGGCTATCTTTATGGCTTTGCTGGCTTATAAACTACACAGAATATAGCAGACGCACAAGATTGGCTTTGGATTGGTACCGGCTGGCTAATACCCGATTCAGCACAAATATGCAGTATCGAACCGATATCAGCGATCGGTGCATCCTTAATAAAATGTTACATTTCATGTGCGTTAACCACCAGACATCAATCAAACTTAAATTAAGTTAAATTTGTTGCTGCGGTTTATTTTGTCAGCACTCCAGCAGAAATAATTTAACAAATAAACTTGTTGCAGTTTATTTGCTGAAAAAAAACACAATAGAAAGAAGTGCACATCACTTTTTTGGTCTGGTTCTCAAAGAACCTGGAGATGCTTCTTAGTCCCTGCTGTTCATGACACAGTGATCTTGTCATATTCATATATAATTGCATATTTATATATTAATATAAGGGTGGATGATGTGACATGGATTTTTAGCTGTCCATGATGTCATATACTAATAAAATGGGTATTTGTTAAAAAGATAGATCTTTGTTGTTCCTCTAATAAGATATTACAGCATACCATACAGGGTTTCCTCGGGTTCTTAAAGGGTCTAAAATTTAAAAATCGAAATTTAGGGCTTAAAAAGTTATAAATTCGCTGTTCTAAGTCTTAAATATTTTTAGTATTTTTCTGATGTCCATGTAACGCTTTTTTTTTTTTTTGCTGTTGCTTGGTTTTCTTGGTGTTGTAGTTCTTCATTTCACTAGCCCAATTGTAATTTGCGGTATTACAACTACAAATGAGACCAACATGCAATATAGTCAATCAGCTTTCTGTTATTGAACTCAGAGCGCGGCGAATGTGACGTAATCACTGTGTTTGCAGACGTTCGATTTGGGTGCGCACGACATGATTTCGGCTGGCAGAGCTCACATAATGTTTGAGACACTTTGAAGATATTTTTTCTGAAACAGGTACGACACATGTGCACATGTACACACATCATCTTTATGATCCGTCCATGCGTGATCATAGAGATAACCAGGTGACCAATAATTATTGGCTAGAAATTGCAACAGCAGTGAGAAAGGAGGAAAGTTTTTGTAAAAGTTTGGAAAAACCTGAGGGATAAGTTTGTTAAAACAAAAAAAGAGGCCATGCAAAAGTGGAGACCCAGGTGGTTTCATTACAGAATATGTTTTTCCACCAGTCATAGGTTTTACACTGCTGTATATGTTACATTTTTGAATTTAAAACAATTTACAAACTAAAATTAAGTAACATTATTTCTTTGATACAGTTGAAGTCAGAATTAATAGCCCCCCTTTGAAATTTTCTTTCTTTTTTAAATATTACATAAATGATGTTTCACAGAGCAAGGACATTTTCACAGTATGTCTGATAATATTTTTTGTCTTTTGTGTTTAATTTTGGCTAGAATAAAAGCTAGTTTTAAAATTTAAAATTTTTAGTTTTAAAATTTTTAAAAAACCATTTTAAGGTCAATATTATTAGCCCCTTAAGCAATATATTTTTTTCGCTGGTCTACAGAACAAACCATAATTATACAATAACTTGCCAAATTACCCCAACCTGCCTAGGTAACCTAATTAGCCTAGTTAAGTCTTTAAATGTCACTTTAAGCTATATAGATCTGTTTTCAAAAATATCTAGTAAAATATTATTTATTGCCATCATGACAAAGATAAAATAAATATTATTTTTATATTATATATAATAAATATTATTGTTATTAGAAATGATTTATTAAAACTATTATGTTTAGAAATGTGTTGAAAAAAACTTCTCTCCGTTAAACAGAAATTGGGAAAAAAAATAAACAGGAGGGCTAATAATTCTGACTGT
This sequence comes from Danio tinwini, assembly GCA_903798205.1. Classification (NCBI taxonomy): domain Eukaryota; kingdom Metazoa; phylum Chordata; class Actinopteri; order Cypriniformes; family Danionidae; genus Danio; species Danio tinwini. The sequence continues at coordinate 138,902 of CAIGQZ010032392.1, forward strand.
AACTGAAAAGCAATATATGAACCCGTCAGTTTACAATATATTGATGCCCAATTTCTTTATGCCCAATAAAGATTGGTGATAATGATTACGAATGTTGCACCATTATTGCCTTTTTAGCTTATAAGTAGAGGACAAAATAAAAATAAAAAACGTCAGTATTTTTAGTAAGTGTACTTTTTTTTTGTTTTTATTCTTGCCATAATAAAAAATATAATTGTAGAACAACCCAAGTTCATTAATATTTAACTATAATAGGTAGAACTGTCTGAGTTATGAACAAAAGCAAGTGATGCATCATTTAGATTTAAAAAAAATTCTATTTAAAAAATCTTGAATGGTTATAAATATCTTTATAATAAATTAAATATTTTTTTAGTATTGCTTAATTTTAAAAAGTATCCTAAAAAACATTAATTTTCACTAGTTTTATTAGTATTTTTTTAAGCATGCTTTACTTTAAAAATAAGTTAAATCTTTGTAGACTATAATGATATGTACTATATATCATTTACCTAAAAATGTGGGCAACACATTATTGATTCATTTTATAAAACAATTATTATATTATTCTTATTTTTCAATTCAGCTCTAAGGGTGCAGCTGGGTAGGGGGCCCTACAAGACAATGTGCCCAGGGGACCCTGAAATCTTAATCGGGGCCTGATGGCGAACGAGAAAGGCGAACCAAAAATTTGGATGAAGCTGTTTGTAGGGTTTGGTTAAAAAAAAAAAAGTGTTAAATGGACAAACACATCGAATCTCCAGAGCCATCTCTGGTCATGTCTCTTAGCCACGTATATTCAACTCATGTCTTCTGAACGCAAACGCCCAGCTAGTCAGCCAGGTATTGCAGAGGCCTTTTCAAAAATGGCCAGATACAAAAGAGAAAGTGATAAATGGAAGACGTTGACGAGAAATGGAGCAACATGTTTGGTAGTTGATAATGCGCTGCTTCGCAGTAAGGAGAAACCTGCTTTCTTTCCGAGAAATGCTGGTGGCAGAACAATAAAGCAAGATACCCTCTCTTGACCACAGTTGCGAAAAAGCATCTGTGCATTTGCGCTACAAGCACCCCGTCTGAATGTGTATTCAGTGCTGCTGGAAACATTGCAACCCCAATTAGGTCTTAGGTAGGCAACTTGTAACTTAGGTAATTTGTTGGTGGTAGGCTACGGGAGAAACATTTTTGCAAGTAAATATGGTCCTCATCACTTTAAAAGATTTATGAATAAATAAATAAAATAACTTTTGAAAAGGATGCAATAAAAGCATGCTTTTAGTCATTTTTCATAATCATTCATAATCATTCTTCAAAGTCATACATGCAACACACCTATATTGCGCCAACAAGAACAAGCTCAAAAACGTAAAGTCTAAAGAGAGAGGAGTTAATATGTTATTAATATAATTTATTAATATTTATGATCATAAAAACGAACTGCGTTGTATGATAAACGCCATCACAGTGTCGTGGCTGCAATCTTTTTTATGTTGAAAAACAGATAATCCATGTTATCGCCATCTCACCAGCCAGGTTTTAATCCACAGTTTCTGCTTTTGTTTCTTCTCCAATAAAGTAGCAGGCCCGGCGCCAGGATGTCAAAACCGAGGTGGCATTTTAATCGCATATGAGGGCAGACCTGGTGACTGATTTTAGTTCCTCTTGTTCCTTTCATTTAGGCTATTTATTCATTTATTTATTACTTTGCATTACTGCCTATTAAGTTACTGGCTTAAGGCAGTAATATACTTTTTATAGTAATAATAATATGTACAGTTTCATTATTACTGATTTTATCAATGAAGGCTATGCAACGATTTATTAACGCAGACAGATCATGATTCAGCGCCAAACGAGTGCTTTAAATTATGTTTTATTCTTCTTATTTCTTTCTGTTTTATTTTAAATAACATAAATGTTTAAAGTTTTAGGTAAAGACATCAAACTATGCCCACACAATGGTTGCACCGTTGACTTCTCTGGACTCAGATGCATGTGATGGACCATCACACAATGGAAACCTGTACTGTGGTCAGATGAATTAGTATTTCAGGTAGTTTTTAGGAAAAATGGGAAATAGAAAGAAAGAAAGAAAGAATAATCTTAGCTACCCCAGGCTCAAGTTCACAGCTAATTCAAAAGACCAAAGGCAAATATTGTCAATTTGCTTACTAACATTCATTACTTACGAGTAGGCCCACACAGAATCTGCAGATATTTAGCCCATCATTGAGTCAAAATAGGATTGATTTATAATACAGTTTGTAAATGAATATTTTCTCGCATTTATTAGACATATAATATGAGTTACTTGTGTATTTAATTGAATTAGCATTGTAAACATGAAATAAAAGTTAAAAAGGTATTTTTTTATTTCATATTTAAACATTTTAGTTATGATACTTACAAAATCATTTCGCATAAATCTGCAGATATTTTTACAAAATTCTGTACAGAAATAGCAAAAAACGTCTGCAAATTTTGTCTGGCCCATAGACTGTTAAAAATATGGACATAGTATCCTTTACGGCACCCATAGGTTTTGAAAAGCACAATTAAAGCTACAAGTGGGCATGGCCAACCGTCGCCATTATATTTGCGCGTCAAAGCGCCGACCGGGTGTAACCAAAAAGGGGCAAAGAGGCGGAGTGTGAGTGGAGCTACAGATTTAGTTATTAAAAAAAATCCCTCTCCTCACAGTTGTCATGAAGTGTAATATTTGCTATATACACCAAATTTGGTTTGGTTCCAGGCTGTAAACACTTTTTTTCTGCTGTTAAGTTGGCCATTTTAACATTGGGGTCATTAGAAATGTGCTCTATTTTGGAGCCAAGACTAGTGGAATTTCGATGAATTGCAGTTTCATTTACTTCCAAATTAGCTTTACGAGGGAGAGCAGGATGTTGCCGCTTGCTCTGGCCCTACTCCTGAGGAACCATATTAAAATGTGCTTAATAGTAAAGATATGTCCCTTTCTTTTGCACTGTCATTTTTTTATTCTGAACATACAATACATATACAAACCAAAAATATCACATTGTGTCTATAAAAATAATTGTATTTTTGATAAGAAAGTTCACTTATTCACTTTCCTTCAATTTCTCTGCACGTCACTGCCTTGAGTAGTTAGTTAGAGAAAATTTTTTAAGGGTTTGTCTTATACCACAATAACATACAATCATCTTTTCTTACAGATACGCCAATGCAAAACATCAAGGGTAGGCGATGGAGCTTCCCAACTATGCTACTCAACTGCTTCTCCAGCTTAATCAACAGCGCTCCAAGGGCTTCCTGTGCGATGTCATCATCATGGTTGAAAATACACTCTTCAGAGCACACAAAAGTGTTCTTGCCGCCACCAGCCACTACCTTAAGTCCCTTGTCCTTCATGACAACCTTATCCACCTTGACCCTGATATGGTGGATCCAGCTGTTTTCCAGCAAATCCTGGATTTCATTTACACTGGCAAATTGTCAGATGAGACCTTTGAGGTTTTGAATCTAAGCTCTTTACTTAGAACAGCTAACTATCTCCAGCTTAATGACCTTGCAAACCTGTGCTCTAGTAAGATTAACCAAAATGGATCTGTCAACAGTGTATATTGTTTTGACACCAGCTCCTCAGTTCTCCTCTATGAAGACCACTCATCAGACACAGAACCATACACGTCTATGACTCCTCCTAAAAAACGGCAAACCGCTGAACGTAGATGGAATTCAAAGAACAAGCTGGACCTGGGTTTGGATTTGTCTAAAAAAAAATCTAATTCAGAGAAAACAGTTACTAATGAGTTTTCTTTGTCTAGAACTGTCTCTAGCAATATGCAGATTGGCACAAAGTGGGGGTGTTTTCCAAAGGAAGAGAAATTGATAATACCTTTGGATGGAGCTCAGGGAAGAAAAAGAGCAAGATCCCAAAGAAAATCCAATGTCAATGGATGCATTCCACTGTGCAGGGTTGGAAGTCAACTAAGCCAGAATCAGACCTTCACTTTTCAAATGTCTGTAAAGAAAGAGGAAGGAATTGAAGGGAAAACAGATGAAACTGATGGCCAAAATCCAATTGGCTGCACCAATTTTGTTTATCAAAAGGAGACCTTTGTCAAAGACACTGACATAGACAACCGTTATGTTTGTATACCTTGTGAAAAGGGTTTTCCCTCCTCTGAGAGTCTTAAGTCCCATGTGGAAAGTCATTTCGATGATGATCTGGATATCAAAGTTGAAGACGAGGAGGAAGAAGAGTGTGATGGAGTCCCCGGAGTCACAAGAATCTCAAAGGAAGCTCCTGAAAACCTGGAACCAAGTCCACAAAAATCTCTCAAAGATGTTGACCTTTTGCGTCCATTTCCTTGTAACATTTGTGGAAAGATGTTCACACAGCGTGGCACTATGACTCGCCACATGCGCAGCCACCTCAGTCTAAAGCCCTTTGCATGTGAGGAGTGTGGTATGCGTTTCACCAGGCAGTACCGTCTCACTGAACACATGCGTGTACATTCAGGAGAGAAACCGTATGAGTGCCAGGTTTGTGGAGGAAAATTTACACAACAAAGAAACCTCATTAGTCATATGCGCATGCATACCTCAGCATCTTAAAACAGTAAAAAGAGGCCCATACTAAATAATAGAGATACCAACAGTTGTCTATTGTGCTGTGGTTTGGGTTGTCTTACTAAGGTTTACTGTACTTCAGAATACATCAAAAAATTTCTAGATTGTATTTACAGAGCGTTTTTGTTTTTTTGCTGATATATGGTTTAGTTTTGCCCAAGAATCTTCTACAATTATATAAAATGTCCTCCAACTCAAAAAAGAAACGTAGCTTTTCTTTAGATTTAATTTACAAGGTTTTTTTTTTTTAGAGATCAGGCACTAAATTTTGGCATGAATTTCATTTTCTTAAAAAAAATAAATCATTAACGCCAGTGTAGCTCAAAAAGAAAACCTCTGGAGAAATTAGGAATTGGAATAACATACCCTAGAGCAGGGTTGTCGAAACTCAGTCTTGGAGGGCCAGTATCCTGCACAGTTTAGCTCCAACCTCCTTTAACACACTTGCCTGGAAGTTTCTAGTACACCTAAAAATAGCTTGATTAGCTGGTTCAGGTGTTTAATTGGGGTTGGAGCTAAAATATGCAGAACACCGGCCCTCTAGGACCGAGTTTGGACACCCCTGCCCTAAAGGGAAACATTTTTGCAGACTTAAAGGGATTGTTCACAAAAAAACTGGAAAGCTGAAAACCTGTAGCCACTGACTTCCGTAGTAGGAAAAGCTAATTATATGGAAGTCAATGGTTACAGATTTCCAGCTTTCTTCCAAATGTATAACAAAAGAAAGAACCTTAAAGATTTTTAACCACTTGAGGGCGAGTAAATATTGGGTATGTTTGCAGTTTTGGGTGAACTATCCATTTGCTGTTTTTTTTTTAAGTCCCAATGCTGGTTTCTAAACTTTACTGGATAATATCTTTGATTGATCAGCTTTGGGTACTCCTGCTTTAGAGTTTTTTTTGTTTTGTTTTTGTTTTTTTACAATACCTTGGCCAAAACTGACACCTGAATTTTGTCTTATAGGAAACCTCTGTCGTCTATTTAGGGGTTCACACGAACCCTTTAGAATTGAATGAACATTTATTTAGATGTTTTCTGGAGAGTTTAGCTTTTTAGCTAATCAAGAATTCAGTTCAAGTCAAAAGTTCTTTGAAAGTCTAAGAATCTTTTCTGAACAGTTTCTTAAGCTTCACTCTTTCTCACAATTTGTTCCAAATTTTTACTAAATCAAAAAAGACTCCTAAATATCTTGAGGATTATTTGTAGCATTCTGATTGTGGCATTATTTATCATGTTGCCAAACCAATTTATCTAAAAATAAGTCTTTGGTTTAATATAGGGTTCAGTTTTGCCTGCAGCTTATTTAGAATGCTACTTGTATTGTTTTGCTGATCAATTTTCACAAATTACTGGTGATGTCATACCCAGATAAACATAAAAAATGGCAGCTTCAGTCTGTACCTGCTGTTTATACCTCTTTTTCATACTTTTGTATTCTTGTGCATGAATTGTTTATTGTTATTGTTAGTGTGTAGCTAAAAATATCAAGCTTATCTTTTTAGAGATTTGTAGTTTTATCTGTAAAAACAAAAAATACCTCAAATGGCTATTAACTGAATTAAACAAATGTTCCTAATGATACCAGTTATTTTACAACAGAGACTTTGAATACTTTTCACATCGAATTGAGGAATCATTATATAGTTTATGCTTCAGAAAAGGGTAGTAAAACAAAAAAGCTATCAGGGTTGTTTACTTGAATACACAAACTGCTACCTCAATTTAAACCAAGCTCTTTGATGTTTGCCTGTGTGAGATTAAGACTGCATGTACACAAACAAGAAAAAAAAACTACACTGTCTTCCATATTACTGTCATTCTAAATTAATTAGAGCATAAAATTGCATCTGATCACAACAGAGATAAATGCTGCCTGTTTTACTATACACTTTTCAGGGTTTCAGGTAATTCTTCACTGTGGGGTTGTGATCTGAAACAGTGAAGTTTTATTGCTTGAGAAATTAGAGTGCTTTGATGTATTGTTCCAAAGAAATATTGAATGTTAAATTGCTTCAGAAATACTGTAAAACTATAACCAAACTATATTCTTGTTAAATATTTAAGTGTTTAAATATTTGTTTAATTTATTTTTCTTTCAATTCTTGTTTTTTCTTTATGCTTCAACCAATAATTAATTAATTTATACAGCATGATGACCATATTTTTGTATGTGTATTATTGTTCTACCAGTTTTTACCATCTCTGAACATTTTTTTTTAGTAGATTGCATTCATGTATTGTGTTGAAATGAGACCAAAATGTTAAAATCAAAGCTGCTGTTAAATTTATTTGGTTGTTTTCTTTAATTGATCTGTCGTTTTTATTGTTTGATATATTCATGCATCTTTTAATTGTTGAGCTATGAGATTACTTTCTGTTTGGGCTTTGAGTTATTTTAATACACCAAATATATTTTAAAATGCTTCTGGATTTGGTGTTTTGTACATTGCACACACTTTTTCAAGTCCTTTAAAAAACTGTTTGGTATAAACAGAGGCAGTATTCATAATAAATCAACTACTTTAAGACGAATTGACATGCACTGTTTGCTTGCATAGTGCTTGTGCTCTCTCTCCTCTCTCAATTAAATTCAATAATATGTTACAAATGTATTGCCAAAGCATTTATGAAGTTTGCTTTAAAAAAATAATATATAATAATAATAAAACCACAGTAAATAGTTTTTGGAAAAAAAGGTGTGTGTGTGTGTAATATAAAAATATGACATGATATATATGACAGTATGTCTGATAATGTTTTTTCTTCTGGAGAAAGTCTTATTTGTTTTATTTTAGCTAGAACAAAAGCAGTTTTTAAATTTTTAAGAACCATTTTAAGGTCAAAATTATTAGCTCCTTTAAGCAAATTTTTTGGCGATTGTCTACAGAACAAACCATCGTTATACAATAACTTGTCTAATTACCCTAACCTGCCTATTTAACCTAGTTAAACCTTTAAATGTCACTTTAAGCTGTATAGAAGTGTCTTGAAAAATATCTAGTAAAATATTATTTACTGTCATCATGGCAAAGATAAAATAAATTAGTTATTAGACATGAGTTATTAAAACTATTATGTTTAGAAATGTGTTGGAAAAATCTTCTCTGCTTTAAACAGAAATTAGGGAAAAAAATTAACGGGGGCTAATAATTCAGTGGGCTAATAATTCTGACTTCAACTGTATATATACATATACCTATATATATATATATATATATATATATACACACACACACACGCACACACGCACACACGCATACACGCATACATGCATACATACATACATGCATACAAAGTTAAAGTCAGAATTATTAGCCCCCCTTTGAATTATTTTTTTCTTTTTTAAATATTTCCCAAATGATGTTTAACAGAGCAAGGACATTTTCACGGTATGTCTGATCATATTTTTTTCTTCTGGAGAAAGTCTTATTTGTTTTATTTCAGCTACAATAAAAGCAGTTTTTAATTTTTAAATATCATTTTAAGGTCAAAATTATTAACCCCTTTATTTTTTTTTGATAGTCTACAGAACACAACACTGTTATACAATGACTTGCCTAATTACTCGAACCTGCCTACTTAACCTAATTAACCTAGTTAAGCCTTTAAAAGTCGCTTTAAGCTGTATAGCAGTGTCTTGTAAAATATTATGTGCTGTCATCATGGCAAAGATAAAATAAATCAGTTATTAGAAATAAGTTATTAAAACTATTATGTTTAGAAATGTGTTGAAAAAAATCTTCTCTCCGTTAAACAGAAATTGGGGAAAAAAATAAACGAGGGATAATTAAGGATATATATATATAATATATACATAATATAATTATATATATATATATATATATATATATATATATATATATATAT